>OVAY01000855.1:0-42761 GCA_900406395.1 Kernera saxatilis | reverse complement strand
AAAAAAAAAAAAAAAAAAAAAAGCAATGGGATTCATATAGCTAATGATGGCATACTCCAAACATACTTATGTGTTAGGAATCCCAAATAGCAAATAACAACGTTTAAAATAATATATAAAAGGTATCAGCCAATCTATTTACTGTCAATTTGAATCGGAAATTCATAATATTTAATATGGTATTAGAGCCCAAACATAAACTGATCTAACCCAAAACAAAATCGATCCAATCCGAAATATATTTTATCGGTCCTAAATCAACTTTATTTTCATATGCATGGCTATAGGAACTATTATTTCGAATGGGTGTGTTTAACAATCATACGTCGGAAATATCACATACAGTAACTTGGGTCTATTGATTAGCTAATTGGCATGGTTAGGTTAATTTCAACTATAATTGGTCTACGTTTGCTTTTGGGAAAAAAAAAAAAAAAAAGCAAACTTTAGGAAAACTGAATTTTCAAGAAACTTGACTTTAAATTTGTAAGCATTGTCTCATTCTGTAAAACGTCAATAAAGTAAACTTAACGAATCTCTCTTTTTGCTGGATTTTCTTAAAACACTGATCCTGAGACAGTAAGACTTTGTTACATTTTATTTTATTTTTTAAATGTAATAAAAGTAAGAAAAACAGATATAATATATGTTCATTATTTAGTGCATAGAGAATTGAGGTTTTAACTTTGCCAAACAAATTTCGCATCACTGCATTTTTTCAGCATCGTACACACACACATAATATATATATATATATATATATATATTCATTCCATTGAGAGACTAAAGTAGGGATCGTAAGTCACCTCTCATGTCGACTCATTTATTTTCCGTTTATTGCGTTTACCAATTAACAAAAATATTATAATTTATTTAAATTATGAAAGCTATCTAGTGAACATCCATGTAAATATATATAAGAGGAGTAAATATGTAGTACACTCATACAAAATAATACATTTTAATCAAAGATTGCATTCAACCAATATGGGCTGGATATATCTCTAACAGGATGACAAGATATATAGTTCTTATAGAGGTGCGTTGTCAAAAGAAGAGTCTTTCACCCTTTCATTCGGAATTAGAAGCAATATAGGGTATAACGTGTATTCTTTTTGCAAAGGTATGTAATATGGAGTTATTTATATATAAATAGGATATGTAAAAAAGTTAACCATTGTTTTGCGTCTTATATCTATAACACATCTCAGAAGATAAGAAAAAGCAACACATTATTGACGCCACTCAAACATTGAAAATTCATTTAACTTTAAAATGTGTGTTGTGTATACTCACAGTGCCTAAAACATTTTTCAAAAAAAAAAAAAATTAGATGTAAGTCAAATAAAAAAATGTGCACAATATTTACCTTTAGACTGAAGATGTATATCTCAAAACCCAAAAACAATTGAGGAAATATGAATGATCATGAATTAATGCCTTTGTCATTGAAAGATTGAGTTTTTTTGTTTTTTTTTTTCTTAATTATTATTTTTCACTAGAAGCTGATAAAGCAACTGAAATATAACTAAATAAATGATACTTTGTAATATTAATCTTTGTGCAAAGAATATTTTTTATAAAAATAATCATTAGAGATAAGAAATGTTAAACTTTTTGTATACTTTTACAAAACTTGAGATTTCTTTTTTCAAATCACATATTTCTCTCTGATAAACACAAACTAAATATCGACTAGAAACAAAATATTTATTTGATGATATTAATTATTAAATTTGAACTTATGCCATAACGCTAAATTCTCTTACAAAAAAAAATAAGAAGAAATTCGAAAGTGCACAAAATGGACCCCACACTCCACAGAACCTGCAACACTCAATTATACCCACAACAATACAACATGCATACAATAATAAACATCACTGAGCTCCAAGTATTTCTTCTATAAATTTAGACTCTCTCATGACTCACAGAGCAAAGAGCCCACTTTTTAAGCTAAAGTCTAAAAAACCAAAAAATAAATCTAAATCTCTTTCTGGGTTTCCTTGCTTCAATATGGCTCCTCTACCTATTTCTTCGATTAGAGTTGGGAAAATAGAGGATGTTCAAGAACTGATAAAATCAAAACCAAACAAAGTTCCAGAGAGATTCATTAGAGAAGCCAATGAGAGAGGAGTCCTTGTGTCCCCTAAGACTCATGACAATCATCATATCCCTGTTATTGATCTATCTAAGCTCTCTAAACCTCACACTCATGATGATTTTCTCTTTGAGATTCTTAAGCTCTCGCAAGCTTGTGAAGACTGGGGATTTTTCCAGGTAATTTTATGATATTTTATTTCGAAAAACAAATTTTTTTTGTCAAAGTCATAACCAATAATCTAATTTCGACAATTAATATTTCTTTAGATAATTGGGTTTCTTAGGCCAAACTTTGGACCTTTAACATGTTTGACCATAATATAAATATGAATTTTATTGCATTTGATTGGACTTGTGTTTAGAACTACATATGAATCTCATCAGGGGTTTTTCTACTATAACATAGGTTATAAATCATGGGATTGAAGTGGATGTGGTGGAAGATTTAGAGAAAGTGGCGAAGGAGTTCTTCGACATGCCATTGGAAGAGAAGAAGAAGTATCCAATGGAGCCAGGGACTGTACAAGGTTATGGTCAAGCTTTCATCTTCTCGGAAGATCAGAAGCTTGATTGGTGCAACATGTTTGCTCTTGGTGTTCATCCTCCTTGTATTCGTAACCCCAAACTATGGCCTTCTAAACCGGCCCGGTTCAGGTTCTTCCCAAAAACCTATATTTTCCTTATTACAATTATTTATGCTTACTTTTTTCATATTGATTAGTCTTCTTAAAAACGTTTGTTCAATTTTCATGATCATCATATTATGTAAATTGTAATCAATGGAGTAATTAATTAGTGATCATATGGCGCGCAAATCAAATAGTGTCTACTATAAAATGTCATGTACACTGTATCCATGTCCGAAATCATGATTCAGATTTTAAAAAGTATAGTGGATCATGTGATCATTAAAAAAATTATATAGCATAGCTTAGTGATATTTTTAAAATATTTGTAATTCATTTTCTAAAACATATGTTTAGCTAAATAGTTACTTTTCTTTTCTCTATAGTGAAAATCTTGAAGGTTACTCAAAAGAGATAAGGAAACTGTGCAAGAGGTTGTTGCAGTACATAGCAATAAGCTTGGGTCTAAAAGAAGATAGATTTGAGGAAATGTTTGGGGAGGCGGTGCAAGCAGTGAGGATGAACTATTACCCTCCATGTTCAAGTCCTGATCTTGTCTTGGGACTTAGCCCACATTCTGATGGAAGTGCTCTCACTGTTCTTCAACAGAGCAAGAACAGTTGTGTTGGCCTTCAGATCCTCAAGGACAACACTTGGGTCCCTGTTCTACCTCTTCCCAGTGCCCTTGTCATCAACATTGGTGATACCATTGAGGTATCTTTTTTTACATAGATTTCAATTATAGAGTTAAATTCTACCATTCACCAAAATTAATATATCGATATTTGTATATTTGTGTATAGGTGCTAACTAATGGGAAGTACAAGAGTGTGGAGCATAGGGCAGTAACAAACAGGGAAAGGGAGAGGCTTACAATAGTGACATTCTACGCACCAAACTATGAGGTTGAAATAGAACCAATGGGTGAGTTGGTTGATGATGAAACCAACCCATGCAAGTATAGAAGCTACAATCATGGTGATTATAGTTATCACTATGTCTCCAACAAGCTCCAAGGCAAAAAATCCCTTGATTTTGCCAAGATTCTCAATTAATTAATATTATTTTCACCCCATCACCCTCCATTAACTAGTTACCACTTAATTTGCTTTCTTTCTTTTTTTGTTAAAATTTATTTGTTGAACTTTTGTGAGTATAATGTATAGGAATGTTCCCCACCTAGGGTTTTTAATGTCATGATTAAATTCCCCAATGTGAATACAACTTGTAATATATTATATGTGTGTGGGTGGGTGGAATATTTGGGTGTGTTTATGTGTTAATATGTATCCTGATTCCTGAGAAGGGGGAAAAATAAGAAAGAAAAACAAAAAATAACATCCGGTCCGTGTTTGTATTGATTATATACGTGCATCTAATTTCATTAGCTTAAATCATTATAATGTTCCTAAGCGTTGAGAAGAAAAAATCTTCCCAAGTCTCCTCACGGGATTGATACAAAGATTATGCTCAAAGATTTATTTGGAGTCTCACGATTTGGAAGATAAAAAAAAAAACAGACAAATAAAGACAAAAGGCTCAATTATTATTTTATTTGTTTTGCCAAACGACAAAAGTTCCATTAAATGACAAAGAACAAAACAGAAACATTTTTTTATTAGTTGAGAATGGTTCAATAATAATTACGTAAGAACTGTATTGTCGGTTCTTATTTCTTTGTCCTTATTGTCCTTTATACTAAAGTAACCAGAGTTGGATTCGTGTCCGGCACGGGATGAAATGACTATATAATATTTTGTAATTCATAATTTTAAAATTATAACGTATGATATTAGATTAAATAATTTTAAATTTTGGAAAACTAATTAATTAAAATATATAATTTATAATAAGAAGTATATTATATGAAGACTATTTAGTTTTCATCAATAATTAAGACCCAAATTAAATNGTTTTCATCAATAATTAAGACCCAAATTAAATCAAATAAAAACTTTATAATATTTATTTATTTTATAATATTAAAGACTAAAGACTAAAAATGTTATAAACCAAATAAACCAATTAAAGACTAAAATTTTTATAATATTTATTTTATTCAGTTTAATTATACAGATAAATTAATTGGTCATATTTATATACATTATCATGAATCATCATTTATCCTTTTTATAGAATGAGTAATTTTTATCTGTTTTTAAAAATTCAAATCATAACATATGCGAAAAAATAATTCTATTTTTTTTATATGAATGATATTATGATTCATTTTGTATTCAAAAATAAAATCAAATAAAGATAAAAGATGGAATGCAATGATTAAAAACTAATTATTAATATGATATAATTGGATATCAAATCTTACTTATTCAATTTGATTGGTTGTTAACATTTATTTGGAAATTATTCTATAATTTTCGTCCATAACTAAATAGGACAATATCTTTGATTTTTTTTTGAAAAAATCGGTTACAATTATGGGATGTTAAAGATTAAAAATTTATAATATTTATCTTATTCAGTTTAATTATACAGATCAATTAAAAACCCAAATTAAACCAAATAAATACTTTAAATTTGGATGCCTATTAATTGAGGCTTCCTACTGTTATTATTTCTTCTCATTTTGGTCATATTTATATACATCATTATGAACCATCATTTATCCTTATATCCGATGTGAGACTTTTAACACATATTCCTTTTTTCATAAATTGAGTAATTTTTGTCGGTTTTTAAAAATTCAAATCATAACATATGCGAAAAAAATAATTCTATTTTTTTTATATGAATGATATCATGATTTATTTTGTATTCAAAAATAAAATCAAATAAAGGTAAAAGTTGGAATTCAATGATTAAAAAATAATTAATATGATATAATTGGATATCAAATCTTATTTATTCAATTTGATCGGTTGTTAATATTTTTTTGGAAACTATTATATAATTTTCGTCCATAATTAAATAGGACAATATCTTTGATTTTTTTCTTTTAAATTACAATTATGGGATGTTATATAATATATAACAAATAATTATATTGTATATGACAATTGCATAACTTGTAATTAATCTAGTAAATAAAATCTTGTTTCTAAAATGTTGTGAGAAGCTCTCTGGAAGTGACACGTCAGTATGACTGTTCTGTAAATACCACGAGAGGGCAAAATCATTTTTTAAAAATGCTTCTCTATTAATAAGTAAGGGATAGGAACAAAAAAAAAAAAGGAAAGTTGCAAATGCATTCACTTGGAAGAGAAAAAAATGGACGGAGGATGATGTGGTTACACGTCAACTTAATGGTGGAACCATAAAAGAGAACAAAATATCATATCAAAATGATTTAACCTAAGATTACGACTTAATCATTCTCGTATAGAATCACTTTGTTAGAAAAGCCAATTCTCAATTATATCACTCCTTGAGAGAATTTTGCTGCACCTGCACCAATTGGTTTACCATTTTACGATTCATTGTACCTTCTCGTTATGTATTATTATTATCTCTCAGTGTATCAATCAAACGAACTGCGAGTCACTTGAACAGTTAAAACACTTTTTTTTTTTCTTCTCTAAAACTCTTCGTTGATGTGTCAATAAAGACAAAAACCCAAAATACGATTGGACCTGTTCACCAGCACACCAGATTCGGAGTCAGACTCAGCCAAACCAAAAACATCTTCTATCCGAATTGGGACACAATGGACCGGCTGGAGCAATCGACAAGTCTATCTAGTCAGGGATATGCTTGCAGTCCAAACAAGATTGTTGAATTCAAGTCCCATACAAGTAACTTCAACCAATTTTTTTTCCTAATTAAAAGAAAAATCAGACTTTGAAAAAAGCCAGAAACAGTGGAAAGGTTTAAAGATTAGAAGACAATGTTCAAACAGATGAAGAGGATAGATAGTACACATTTCGAAAACAATAATGGAATTGATTTAAACATGATAAGGAATGAAACTAGTTAATACCTTATAAGACAATGACAATGGACCGCGATGCAGTCCCGTCTAATAATTGATGGGTTACAAAAAAAAGAAAAGAAATGAAATCGAGCAAGTTTCGTGAGTCAAAAACACTCCAAATAATTGAGGTATGTAAAGAGATTTTCTATAAGGAAGCATGGATTTGACAAGAGAAACAAGCATCATGAAGAGACAAAGAAGGGTTAAGTCTTGGTTTTAGGATTCTTACTTTAGGAGGGTACGAGAGCTAGAATCTGGTTTCTGATGATTCCCATGCACTTCTGAATCTCTGTATAGATCGGAAGGTTCTGTGAGCAGCAAGGCTGTAAACTGGCCACTGCCGAGTCTAGAACCTGGGCCACTTCACTTGGTGGGAATTGCCTCTCTGTACATCTCTGCATTGTGTTTTTTACACAAGGTTTCTGTGTTAGGATCACAAACTGGGAACGAAATAAGAACGCAACACAAGATAACTAATGCAGCCACAACAGAGTGAGAGCAGAAGGCTTAACTTTCTCTAGTGTCTAAAACTATATGAAGAGAGAAGTCGGGCCTAATAGTGTAATTGTGTAAATGTGCAGATGGCTCTGAGCAGAAAATTTACTGAAAGGGTTTTAAGTTTTTCACCTGAATCATGAGCAATGTAGCCATACAGCGTGAAACAAGTTCAGACGGAATTTGCAGGTCATTTTGGTCTAGTGGATTTACGTGGGAATCACTGGCATGACTTGAGCTAGGTGGATTTGTTGTAGAGGGAGGACGCCGATCCTGGGCTGCTTGTGTTTGCTGGACTGATGATCCTTCTGTTTGATCTACTGAGAGATGATTATTAACAAAATCAATGGTTTCTTCAATATTAACAACGTTATTTTCGTCTTTCCTTAGTAAAGCCAATGCCTGTAACAGATACAGAGACAAAATAGTGAAGTTGGTTAGACCTTTGGAGGCGCAACAAATGATGAGTAAATTATCAACTAAGAAGCATTATCATATGTAGATCCCAAAAATATAAACAGTCCAACTCGTTATACACACACACCTGTATAGCTCTGTATACCATTTTCCGTGCTTTTATTCTAGAACTGTCAACAATCTCAGACACATGGAATCCATTGGTATCAGACGCATAATTGTCTAAGTAGGTCAACTGACCATCAGGTTCCCCTGATTTGCTCATGCGCCTTATTGAAGTATATGGTACATTCTCCTGGTAAGTATTCCGTTGCCTCAAGCCAAGAAGTGCCAATGAAACCTGTGCATATTGAGACATAGAATGTGAAACTTCAGGAGATGTATGTAGGTAAAGACAACACGATGACTCTTATAGTTCCTTCATAAACTCTTGCCTGCTCATTGATTTCGCTTAGCTGAAAGAGAATTGCCGCATATTGTTTCTTAAAAGATTCAGAATCCTTTAGAGCATTATGTCCATCTTTCTGACTTTCCACAACCTCGTTGTTCATGCACTTTAGCTCCCTCAAAACTAGCTCCTGCAGAGTTGTAGATTAACATTTAATGTCGAAAGAGCGAGACAAACATGGAAGACATGGAGGAAACAATATAAAATGTAGTGAAAAAAGAGTAACATATCGAACTCAAAATTTTTATCAGTCCTTCAACGCTTATTCGTAAATTTTTATGATTTCACATTTCCTTATTAGTCGATTAGAAACTCTTATTCTATCCAATCACATTCTCATGCATTCTCTACTTATAACGTGAAGGAAACGAGAAGTATAATGCTAGCAAGACAGAATCAATATCATGAAATATGGAAAGTCAAAAAAAAAAAAAAAAAGTAACCCGACCATAGAAATAGTGTTATAGTGAAGAAGATTAAGAACAAACACACATCTCAAATGTAGAGAAGGCTGAGAATTAACAACTGGCCGAACCTTCTTGTCAAGCACACGTGTTAGTTCAGAAAGAGCTTGGACATCAGCTTCTCTCGCATGAATATGCCCAATACTTGAAGGCTGAGAATTAAACAATTGTAAATCAAGAGCCTCATCGACTCCATTTTGGGCTTGTGGATCCGAACTTGAGATATCTACCTGTAAAATTAAGGCAAACTTGAATATGATTGAAATATATCTATTGCGATTTAATTTAGCTGTAGCTAAGATGACTGTGGTCAAATGCCAAACAAGGCATTGCAAGAGAAAGTGAATGCAAGTAAGGATGAGGAATAACATTAGCTACAGTCTCAGCAAGAACTATAATTGAACATTCACGTTATTTTTGTACAAGATTGGTAAGAGATTTGAATTATCTTACTACCTCTCTAGGTAATTTACCACGGTAGACTGATGCTAGGTACAATTATTGGTCAAAGACTTCAGACAGAGAAACCCCAAGAGATTGAATACCTTAGATGGAATCCATCTATATAAAGAAACCAAGTAAACCACAAAGAACACCTTAAACTTCTAGATGTATATGAATACTAAATCAGTTCTTCCAGGTATGCAGAAAAACACTCCACAAAATAATATAGCATATAGAAAAGTAGAATATGAGGCCTGGCATAATGGTCAGAAATACCAACCTTTTCCTGCTTTACTGAATTGCTAATGTTATAATTTGTTGAGGATAAGGGATGGCCTGTCTCGCACGAAAGTTTGAGATATCCTTCCGGCATGCATTCCTTTACCCGCTCATGCATTTTCTCCTCACTGGGATTCTGAATGTGATAATTCGAGAAAGCATAGTGCCTTGCAAGAGATGCTGGCATGTTTTCTAGAGGATTCAGTGGCATGCATTCAGTATCCTTCACCAAAAGAGAGATTAAAATGTTATCTAAAGGTTATCAACATTCAAATTCGTTCTCTCTCTCAAGTCATGAATTTTCAAGTTTGTTTTTAGTGCTTTTGTAGAGAACACCATGAAGTATGCACCAGATAAATTTATCAACTATTAAGTGCTAAATTACTGTTGTAGGAAATTCAGTAGCGATTCTATTTACCAAAACTATTTGAGACTTTGGTCATATTCACAAATGTGCAGTGAACTACTAAGATTAATTTCTCTTTTTTTTTTTTTTTCTTTTTTCACTTTGGTGGTTATTCCATTTTCAAGGTGATTCTTCATGTATATATAGAATGTCAGAAAATCTAGATTCTACAAATGCCAGAAAAAGCTGCAGTGTCAGGAAGAATACCTTGACAAATTCCACCCCTAATTCAGGGTGGTCAAACTGAATCCGGTACCTACAGTGATCAACAGTTAGGACACTACCGTCATGAATCTCTCTTGACTTTGGATGCAGGGAAATGACTCTCTGTGAAACATTTAGAGGCCGAGCCAGATCCATCGGAAGTCCTTCCCTCATGCCCGTGTTTAGTTCATCATAATGTTTTCTTACAGAGTCCCTGTATAGGTATAGTTTTTCTTTTTCCTCCTTCAGAAACTGTTCAGAAAAACGCCTAGGTTTCCCAAGAGAACTGCACCAACAAAGTATGATTAAGGAAACATACATCTACACACACAGGAAAAAAAGTAGAAAACTAACAGCATTTTAGTAGTGACAACCTCCTTATGACACCCCATTCAACGCGAGTTAACCTAGGAACATGACCCAACCCTACATGATCCAAGTACTCAACAAACTCTTGTCTGGCAAACCATGGGTAGTCAATTGCACTGTAGAACCACTCAAAAAGACACCATCTTCGTGCTCGGAAACTAGATATGCAATGCGAAAACTTCTCCTGCAGATTAAAAGTACATGGTAGAACATATAAATATATAAAGAGGGAACTCAACAAACTAAATTCCATAGAAATTAATGATCTTAAGATTAACTGAACTGTAAAATTCAGAGAAAAAATAAAGATTAACTGAATTATCATTGGGGCTTTTTATCATTTGGCAATAGAGTCTTAGCATCAGAAACACTCACTATAGTCTCTGAATTCTTCCCGTCATCAATAATTAGAGGTTTCTCAGTTATTATCTTTCTTCTGCTCCTAACTTTAGTTGGCAAGTGAACTTGTTTTTTCGTGACTGCAGTTGATGGAGCTGACTCATCTTCTTCTACTATGTTGTTACTTGAGGAAGTACGATCCTGGGGTTTGACAGACTTTTTTTCATATGAGTTTCGAATACTTGCGGACCGTTTACCTCTCCCAACAGGCTTATTTCCCTCACCTATTCCCTACAACATTACAATCAGTCCTAAGTTAAAAGCCTCAAACGAAATTCCACGAAGAAAAGAAAAACTGAAATATTTGAATAATTTGGTTGTCAAAGATATAATACATTCCAAAGAGCACACAGAAAAGTACAATACAAAGAGCACGCAGATAAGTACTGTATGCAATATTGTGTAATTGGAAGAGTTGGGTTGTAAAGCAGACATGTACTTTGTTATTAGAAGGCTCAGTGACTTGTGAACTTGCAGCAAGCTCATCTTTAGGAACCTGCAGGAAGAAAACAGCTTCAACATGGTCATGAATTTTTGACAACAAAACAGTAAAAGCAAGTCCGTCTTTGTTAAATATATAGTTTCTCTTACTTTAGCTGGTGATGCTTTCTGCCGTCTCTTTCGGATTACAGAGCTGCTTGGACTCTTTCTCTCGGCTTCAGTATTACAAATTTCATTGCTGACAGATCTTCTCTGTTTGGAGTTTCTAAAAGAACCGCTTTTAGACATGGGTGCTGGTTCAGTCCCTTTTAAATCTGACACATAAGCTTTTCCAGCTCTCTTTTCCTCGGCTTGAACAGATGACTCTGACATTAAACCAATATTCAGATTGAGAAAGTTAATAAACAACTTGATTGCGTATCGGTCCAATTATATGTATATGGCCAATAACATTAACAAGCTTAAGACACTAGGTTAAATGTACAACGCTTATAGGTAAACATATGTATCCCACCAGTGTCCGCAGTTTCAGGCATCATCAGCGATAGATCTGCCAGCGTCTGGAGAGCATCACATGCTGTGTCTTCATCTACGGAGAGCATTTACAAAACAAAAGGAAGTTCAAATGCTGGTATAAGCAGTAAAAATTGAAACTTGGCAACATTACCATGCATACATGCAACGAATGGCAGTAATTATTAGTTCAAACGAATGTAAACATGAGTTGAATCCCAAAAAACGTAAAGCAGCTTCTAAAGTTTGTCATAGATAAGAAGAATCTTCAGGAAGAATGACTCCATAATCCTCGTTATGAATTTGGTCAAATTTGAATTACAAGATCAGTAGCCAGCTTGTATTAGATTACCAGAAACAGGCAGTAGTTGCTCCAAGAGTTTAGCCAGATAAACAAAAATTGTCAATGACATTACCAGAAGATTCATTGAATAGAAATTTTAAGGTTGAGAAACACAAGATAGAGTGACCACCAAATACACCAAGTCCAATTATGATTTTCTAATATTCTTCCATCTAACAAGAGTACCAGATGGTTGAGATGAAGTCATATTTTTTAAACGGGATAGGTGAACTTTAATGGGTGTTTCTCTTAATGTCTACCAGGCATGTGCCTCATCTGCATTTATAAGGGTGCTTTGAATAATGAAGAATTGATGTTTCTAATTACTTCCTTTTTCTCCTACTTCGATGTGCATTGCAGATAGGTAAATTTAGACAGGAAAGTGAGAGACTAGAACACACCTGCAGTAAAGAGACTTTTTTTACTTTTTCTCCTTGAACCTTTATATGCGAGTTTCAAAGACTTCCCATCCCCTTCTGGTTCAAGTTTCTCATCCAGAGCGCCTAAGCTTTGTGCTTCGTCTGTACCACTGCAGGCTTCTTTTGCATCATCTTCTTTAATGCCTAACCTCCTCCTATAGTATGTTTTTCCTTTTTGCTGCAGTTCCATGGCACTAGAACCTTCTCCATGCGTCAAGTCATTTCTACCTCCAGAATAATCCACATTATCAGCTTCAATGCTTCCTAAGCTTGGTTCACAGCGGACATCTTCCATATCAGTGGCACGAAGCTTGGCAATTGCCAAGTCAATATCGGCCCGCTGAATATCAAAATCTATCAGTCCATATTTCTATAAAACAGTTCCTATCTAAGCAAAACGATATTCCTTCTATTTTATTGAATTTGCAAAAGGACTGTCATGTAGTGAAACCGAGATATAGTTCCCTTAAAACTTCTTCCTCTAGTGTATACAAGCAGTACAAATTTTTAGGATCACAAGCTACATGAAGAAAGTACATGAATTATAAGCAACAGTAAAGGAAATTACCATTCTTTCTCCCTCCTTATCAGGGGAATACATCTTTGCTTTTCTATTTGGAGTGTGGGAGTTTTTGGTAGAACCACCTCGTTGTGACGCCTCAGTCAATGCTAATGCAATCTCATGTTCCATATCATCATCGCTATCATTCCCCTTCTGATTTAGACCTCTCTTAAGAGGTGATAAATATCTTTCCCTAGTATCCTTCTCAGGGGTATATGAGATAGGAATTCTAGGAGTCCTTTTCCCGACAACACGAGGCACAGTCTCTTGGCACATGCAGATTACGATTAAAAGAAAAGTTAGCAGCCAATAGATCTTTTCCATTAGAGAGATAGCTAATCAGCCAATAGCATTTTGAGGAGATAAATCTTTTTTCCCACTTCATACAATTGTGAGGGTATGCATTTTCTCACGTAACTTTTTTTTTTTTACAAATTTCTCGTACGTTCGTTAAAAAAAGAGGAAGGGCAGTTCTAGCTAAGCGGATTCTGCAAGGCATTCAACAAAATGGTATGATGACATCAGAAGGACTGCAATAAATGAGAAAACAAAAATTTTGCACCAAGCAAAGACTCATGCATATATAGAATTGTGTGTGTGCATGCAAAACTCATGCTTGTGAATCAGTGAACAGATTTTGAGGAAAAGAGAAGCAGAGAACACTACCAGTACGTCTCTTCTTCAGTGATGGCAAGTAGCCTGAAGAGGACCTGAATTGCAAGCGGTCAGACAGACCCTCTAATCCTATAGAGGGATGATCTGAGGATTTCACTCTAGAGCGCTTAGGGGCTGACCTCAGAGTTTCAATAGCTTCATTTTTTTCCTGCTCACTGTCACTTCCTCCATGCTAGAGAATAGATAGACTCGTTACATAATAACATAAAGCAAACCAACCCCATACTACCAAACTATATTCCTTTGAGACAGAAATGGAACTACTTTATCAACAACTATCAAGTATCAACCATTCAACCTCACTCCACGCCCACCAAAAACACAAAGTCAGCTAGCCATCTTTCTAAGAAACGCATAATGCTTATTACTTAAGAAAGAAATACCCAACAAAAAAACGTAAGAATTTGTCTTCCCTGAGCTAAACTATATTTTCAAGTGACAAAAATCTGAATCCCTAGGTGGGACAAACTTTAGCTAGCCACAAAAATAAAATAAGCATGATTAGTAGTTGGCAGATGTTCTATAGGAATGGGTGTACGACATGTAAATTGTATTGAGTTTACAAATGAAAATTAGTATCCTGAACTGGACCAAATGCGTTTAATTTGGCAATAACCAAGATACTGAAATCAAATAACTATTTGAACGGTTAAAGCTCTTACCAAAACAGAGTAGTGATCAGTCATCATCGCAGTTAGGCCAACCACAGAAGCAGTGCCTTCCGGAAGAGACAAGTAAGCCTAAAGTACAAATGGCATAATATAAGTTAAAAATATATATAGACAAAGATCAAAAGACAAATCGCAGAAGGAGGAGAGCATGCTAACCTTATTCATAGTGTATAGAGCCTCTACCATTTCTGCAGAACGACTATGTACAAAGGAAGCGACCTACAAACCATAGAGGAGAAAACACTATAATAATTACTGGTTCTACAAACCAAGGTGATTAAAAAATGACATTACCATCCCCGCTACATCTATCAGAAACGACGGCAGCAGTTTATTACCCTTCTTTTCGCATAATGGAATGCTGTACTACAAAATATACTCCAAATCTTAGATCTTGTATATTTTGCTAATTGAACTAACCTTTTTCCATTCTTTTCCGAATTTGCGATATCCTTCATAAAAGCGCTCTAACTCTTCCTTGCTCCACTGAGGACCTAACATATCCGACAACTTCCTCTTCTGCATGTAAGGAGCACTATCAGATATGCTTGAAGACTAGCTGATACAATTTGTCGCAGAAATACAACAAACAATTTCTCCCACATTGGAGACAAGGGTAAAACAATGTCTCCTCCTTGAAATAGGAATGGAAACAGAAACAACAACTTACAAGTCGAAAAGAATGGAGTAAATGCTGAAACCAAAATAAATAAATAAAAAGGTAATAAATTACTTGGATCAATCAAGAAACAGATATCGGGGTAAACCCTGAAAGGACTAGCAGATATCTAGGTATATGCTAAAGATTGGTATCCTTCTGCAGGCTAACTATGCAAAATTATCATATCACGCGCTGAGAAATACAAGTACACAAATCATATAACCCTACCTAAAGTTGAGGTCATTCACTTGAATATTAGGAAAACAGCTTACCCGTTGTTTGGTTTTGCTCATACTTTCTTCGTCTTTGTAAGGAGAAACAGCTTTACCACGGGGAGTTTTCTTGTACTTAGATTTTTTTGATCTTGAAGGCGCCATTAGCTAAGCTCTTTCGTTACCTGAAACATTCCCAAAATCGAAACCAAGCTTAGTTTTACCAATATGCAAACCCAACATGCACTATATATCATAAGCTCAATCCTTGATTGATACATCTATTGAGTAGTTGATCATCTCCAAATAAAATGATTACCAGCACTCATGAAACTAAATTCTGCATGCAAAACCCAACTGATACTGTAAATGCAAAAAGAATGCTCATTATCAGTGTCAACAGTACTTCCGCTCAATAGAGTATGAAACCCAGAAAAGGTTTAAGAAATAGCTTCTCCGAATAAGAAATTAATCTCCTTAAGCAACTCCAGGTAGTTATACTGAATTTGGGCGATTTCGAATAACCCGACCTGACACCCATCGATTTTGAGCTTCGAATTTGTACCAAAAGCTCAAAAATCAGTGCGCCAATTCCCCAGAAAGAAAGAGAACGGAATTTCAAACTTATAACTTCGCACCTAATTCAAAGATTTTTCTACCCAATAGAAACGAAAAATTCAAATACGACAATTAGAGCTCGATTATTTGAAAATTTCATGAGGAAAAACGGAATCAGATAGCCAACTATCTCTATCGCAAGAAAAAAATTAAAGAGAAGGGGAAAATGAAGATTGCAATAGCTTACCTACAAGAATCCAAAATCACTAGGAAGCCATCGACGCGAATTAGAGAGAGAGATAGAGAGAGAAATTGAGGAAGACGGCGAGAGATCGGAATGAACAGATCAGAGCTTCGGATTCAGCGATCGATTAGATGAAGGAGAGAATATGGAAGATGAATAAGCAGCAAAGAAGAGATGAAAAGAATTTTTGGGGATATAACCGCGAAAACTTTAAAATAAAAATAAAAATAGAAATCTGATAAATGTAAGTGTAAATTCGTTACAATTTGTTCGATTTGCGACGTTTGCAGAGTCTCTTCGCTTAATTATATACACGAACTTATATAATTTGCGTTAGATGCAATCATTTAAACAAACCGAAAAATTAATTCCGTTTCGAAAATTGGATTTGGGCTAACCCGGTTCAATCCGGGTACATTAACCGAATTTGGGCTATCCGGTTTCAATCCGGTGCGGTTTTAATCCCTTTTGTTTTCTTTTTTGCTTCTTGTTCCTTTTTCAATCCATCGTCTGGTTTCACCGGAGAAGAGAGCGTCTATTAGGGTTCCGACGATTGCTGTTACCGGCAATTCGATCGAATTCGAAGCTGCGACTAGAATCTATATTCGGATCCGATAACGACGAATTCCGAATTGGATTGTATGAAACCTCTTCTGATCACTAGTTGATAAGTTTCAGATTTTGTTGCAAATTGCAAAATTCTTGTTCTCAAAATCTTTGCTAGGAATTTGAGATTATCTGAGAGCAATCTCAAAATTCTTGTTCTCAAACTCGCTCTCACTCTCACTCTCACTCGATTATTGTAAAAAGATCGCTTCCGAGAGTGATTTTGGTCGAACTTTCTTCACTGGTTAAATCATTTTGGTAAATATTCTCGAGCTCCGTCACGACCTCCTCCATCTTTGGCCGATTTATCGCCGGAAATTTCAAGCATTTCAGCATTATCTTCATAACACTCTTCAACGCTTCTCTCGTGAATGTTCCATTCATCCTCCGATCCACAAATGTGTTTGAACAAATTCGAGGACCTATCTACACATCACAAACAAAAAGTTTCGAGCTTTATATAGAGAAAGAGAGGTTCTTTTTTTTTTTTTGCATTACCCATTGAATCAATTCGTCGTTTGATGTTAAGGCTTTAGGTTCTTCACCGGTTATAAGCTCTAAAAGGAACAAACCAAAGCCATACACATCATCGCTAGTCTCCTGGTTATCAAAACCAACCCTATAGTCAAAGATCAAATCAAATCTCTATAAGAGCATAACCATAACATATATGTTAGGACTTAATACGAATGATGAAATTTATCAAAAAGATAAGATAAGTGAATCAATACTCTGGATCATGACCATCAGCTTCTACGTTTCTCATTTCGACCAGTCTTGACAATCCTGCATCCGAAACTTTCGCATTGAAGTCGGCATCAAGTAAAACTTTAGCCGTCTTGAATCTATTGTGTGTCAATGGAGGGTTTAATCTGTGCAAGTGTTGCAACCCTGCATTGAAAAATTGAGACTTTTTAACTTAAAAACCTATAAACAATTAAGATGGGTTTTGGATCCTCCATTGATGAATTTTCGATTTTACCTTTCGCGGATCCAAGAGCTATAGATATCCTTTTCTTGAAGTTTAAGTCAATGCAGTCTATTCATTGATCAAGAGGTTATAACATATAAATGATCTATGGACCAAATTTTACGAGTTCATTATAATGGATTTACTTACCATGTAGACGATCTCGCATGTTACCATTAACCAAACACTCATAGACGATCATTTGCTGCCCATTTTCGCAGCAATAACCCAAAAGACTAACCACATGAGGATGTCGGATTTTAGACAGATAAGTCACCTGAAACGCGCAACACACATAATGATATATGTAATAGATACTTTATTTTCCATTAACACATATTGAAATGAAATCAACAGGTTTTGTTTGTGTTTGTGTGTATTGTACCTCAGCTAAGAATCTAGGATGAAGAGAACCTGAAAGCCTTTTGATAGCCACAATCGTGTCTCGGATCAGCCCATTATACATTGGGCCAAAACTTCCGGACCCAATAAGATTACTCTCGCCAAAATTGTTCGTTGCTTGCTTTAATTCCTCTAGCGAGTAATCAATCAAATTCAGGCCTTGTGACATCCCTTGTATAGTTGCAGTGAATTACATGAGAATCAAAATGTGTTACGATTACACATTACTTTTTTTTTTGTTTCTGGTCAAACACACATTAATTAATATGTTATATTTAATGAATAAACCCAAAGGAACTTAACTATTAAATCTTTCTTTGTGATTTTTTTTTCTCAACAAAAGACACATTTTAGAGACTTTTAAAAGCTGTTAGTTTTTTTTCGCATTTGAAAATTTTTAAATCGCTGTAAATCGTCCCAAATAATCTACGACTATAAATCTATGTTACAGCTACAATAAAAACAGACATCAAATGTATAACACTAAGTGTGGTTATCATTCAAGATTAGACTTACCAAGTCTTGTCATAAGGGACGTATTGTTGTTATAGGAGTTGATGTCACAAACTGGAATTTTGCTGAGTGTTTTGTAGATCCAGAATAACAACACCATTATAATCGCAATGATTGCAAATGCAGCCGCAATGTATATAGGCGTCAAGGCGTTATGCTTCAACATCCAGGTGTTCATTGAGCTCCACATACTAAACGACATATCAAAGTTGGTGAGAATCGATAAATTTCATTGAGGTCAAAATCAAACACATAAAGCTTTTCCAAGTTATGTGGATTTACATGATTATATAATCTTTCATCATATAATATTATCTAGTTTTTTTTGTTAAATCAATTTACACGCGTTCACTGCAAAAATTTTAAAAATTTACGGCTGCAATACTAGTGCAAGCTGGAAATCACAATCATACAATATTATCTAGTCGTGGATAAACTATCACACACCTTTTTCACATACGTTGAGAAACAAAAGCTTTTATGGATTATGTTGTATTAGATCCTTTTGGAATAAGATATTACATAGAACAGAGATTCAATGATATATTGTTGTTTCACTGTTCTACTCTACATGAATGATTTTCTCTGGAAATTTTGTTTAAATAGTAAAAGTAAACTAAGTAAAACATGTTTTACAACCTTAAAAGGAAACGCAATTGGGGAAATTAATAGAACATTTGGAGTGTAACAAACCTTATCTAATTAATGTTTACGGTGTCAAATATACCAAATATCATAATAAAATAGATTCAATGTATGATTGGTTGGACTTTAGGAATTTTTTACAGTTTTTAAAGTAATTTTATCGTAATTATTTTTCAATCATGTTAGGTGCTTTGAGTAGACCCCGATTAAACCTACAACTTTTAAATATTTTTACAGCCATATATTTATTTGTTCATTTTTTTTCCTAAAACTATTATTGTATGGCTTTTTTTTTACAGCAAAAAGTTAAAGCTACAACACAAAAATATACAAGATAAATTCTGCAGTAATTAATTTAAAGTTACATTCTAACCAATCACCTACTCAATTTATTGCTATTTAAAAAAAAATATATTTTTAAAAAAAATTACAAAAATATCCTTGTGAGTTCTATTTTTTTTTTTTATGGTTAACTAAGTTACTTCAAAATATTTCCTTGCTAGATAATTGTTGCAAATGGTTGACTAATATATTTATTGATGACTATATAACATTGTGTAAATAAGTCAGTTTTTTTATGTAGTCGATTATCTTTGAACAAATGATTTATATATTTGTCCAGTGACTTTAAAGTTTTACTATTATAGACTTATTTATATTGCTGACTAATATTTTTTAGTGGTTAATTTTATTTTAAGTTTATTGTGTGCACTAGATATAATACGAACCATCACCAAATTATTTAAAAAACAGTTTGTAGCGATAATGCATTTTTTTTAGTCAAAACGATAATGCATCTTATGCTCTGGATAACTTGCAAGAATTTCTAATATCTTTCACTGACTGACTGACTTGGTAATTGTCTGGATTTGGGATTAGTCATAAGCAAACTTTAACATCACAACAAATAGTTTTCTAAATGATTAATATCAGAAAGAGCAACAAACATTATTGCCATTTCTCCACTTATATATTCTTCTACAAATATGTCATACTCATCCATTTTCCCACTATTTTCCTTTTTGTTTTCCACACGAAAATTCTTAAGGCCTTTGTATAATTTTTATATTTATTTTCCTTAAATTTGGAAATCTCATCCTTATCCATTTTCTCGCAGATTCATTGGTAAACTAGATTTTTGCTTATTATTATTACCAATTTAAGCAAAGAAAGAAAAGACAAGAGTAGAAAATATTAATTACCACCCAAGCCTAATAACTAAAGAAAATTAACCAGAGAAATTAACTTGCAAGGAGTGGGAAATAAAGCAGAGATTTCTGTCCAAAATGGGTTATAGTTAATCATTAAATCAACCTCCACAAAGACATATATAACACTCAAAATACAAAGTAGTTCTTCACATATGCTTTAAACGTGCATAAAGTGAAAGATACTTTCAAAGGTCAAAGTAAAAATATGTTTAAAACGCTCAAAAACACATGAGACGAACTAAAGCCACAAAGCACCAGCTTCCTTGAGCAACCTTTTCAATGACCCGTCGAGATGAAGAGTCATGACGGTATTAGCCGTTCCTACTAATTTCCCTCCGACAAAAACCGCCGGAACCGGAGGGCTGCAGCCTAACCGGGCCAAGGCCCACTCGATATCTTTCCCGTACATGTCTTGGTCGATCTCTACAATCGCCGGGCTCACACCTTGCTCGTAAAACAGCCGTTTAATTGCATGAGACATACAACACGTACTCTTGCTGAATATCACCACTGCACTTTGCGACGCCAATCTTGCTACCACATCCATTTGTATAGTAATACTCGTTTGCTATGTATGTATGTCTTTTCTTTGTGTGCTTGGAGATTTTGTGTTGATGTTTTGGAGAGGTTGAGTCTTGGAGCTCTATATATACACATTCTCACATGTAAATCTTTATGAAGATATAGAGGTATCTTGGAGTAATGATGGGGCAACGCCAAAAGGGAGAATCTTATTTTTGGGAATCTGGATTGTGGATAAGAGAAGTTGGTGATATGATGCTCGAGGGTTGACAAATGTGACTAGTGTAGAGTATATTGAGATTGATATGCATATTGTAACTTGTGATCATGCATGAAGAGAAAAATTCCAATAATACGTGTGAAGGGAATGTCAACTTTGCATTGATTCTCATCGATCATTACTTTCAATCTTTCATGCCGCTGGGCGATTCACGTCGCCACTCATGTTAAGTGATGAACTACAGAGCAGCATCCATAGGACCATAGCTATTGGTGCTTCAAATGGCTAATTAAATAATCCCTTAAAAGGTGAACAAGTTATATATTTTTCTTAGACTCTTGATGAACTATAGAGCAGCATCAAACCATTGTTTAATTAGATCTAGGACTGACATGTCAATGCCAGATCTCATTTCTCTTTCTCTCACTTTACAAAAGTACCCTCTTCGTTTCATTGTCTCTCGCTAGCTCCAAAATGGCAGTATACATCATATCGTAACCTTTTTTGTTAGACCCAACATAACTTTGCCTTGTTTTTCTTCTTTAGTTCTATAATTCTTTTGACCAAGTCACACTTTTCTTTGCGTTTTTTTCACAGAAACTTTTCTTTCAGTGAAAAAAATGCAAAGACCAATTTTATCCCCAAAAAAATTGTCTTCTTTAAATTTTTAATATTTTATGTTTTAAGACTAAAAATTATTATAACCCCTTGCGTAATTATATAGTTAATAGTTAGGAAACAATTTGCAGCTATCAAAATTATATCATTTTCACTGTATTGGCAAATATATAGGTTTGGGATAGTTATGATTCAGGGCCGTGCCCACCTCTATAAAAATTAAAAATGAAACACTCGTCTATGGCCTTTCGTAAAGTATTGTACATGAATTCAACTTCAATACATTCTAAAATCCTTTATATTCTGTACTTTTTTTAATGCAACAATTCTTTTTTACTTTCTTTTAATTAATTAGAAGAAACACCTATTTTTAAAAATTTTAGACTATTTTCTGTATAAAGCTCTTCAATACTCTTTTCACGTATATATTAGTATTTAAATGTTTTAAAAAAATTGTAGCATTAAATTTCATTAAAAATTATTAGTATTTTTGTCCAAATAAAATTTGTTTTATACAAAATGTTATACTAGAACTTATGATTTTATTAATCTAGTAACAATTTTAAGATTGTATAAATTGTTATTTAAACTAAAAATGAGTATTATTATTATTTTAATTATAATGAATTTTAAAATTTTATTTGAACTAAAATGGTTCTTTAATCGCCTCGGGCCTCCAAACCGGTAGGAACGGCTCTGTTATGATTGCAAACTTTAAAATGACAAAAATTAGTTTTAGAAATTATTAATAATAAAGTATTAATAATAAAGGAGCAGCTAATATTTTTGCCACTTCTCCACTTATATATTCTTCTACAAATATGTCATTTCATGTCTTTTTCCCAGCTTTTTTGTTTCTCGTCACGAAAATTCGCAAGGACCTTAAATAAGTAGTGGAATAATTATGAAAAATAGGTGCTGTTTTTCAAAATTAAGAAAATTATCATTTTATTTGATTTTAGGATTAAGAATTTTAAAAGATGTTATTGGATCAATAATTTAAAGTCAATTCT
Source organism: Kernera saxatilis (assembly GCA_900406395.1). Classification (NCBI taxonomy): domain Eukaryota; kingdom Viridiplantae; phylum Streptophyta; class Magnoliopsida; order Brassicales; family Brassicaceae; genus Kernera; species Kernera saxatilis. The sequence goes on along the minus strand of OVAY01000855.1, from coordinate 20,157 downwards.
CTAAATTTTATGATAATGGAGAAGAGATTTGTCCAAAATGGGTTACAGTTAATCATTAACCTCCACATAGACATATATAACTCTCAATACAAAGTAGTTCTTCACATATGCTTTAACTAAACGTACATAAAGTGAAGACACTTTCAGAAATCAAAGTAAAGATCATAATATAAACCACTCAAGAACACATCCATTAAGTACTATAGCCACAAAGCACCAGCTTCCTTGAGCAATCTTTTCAGTGACCCATTCAGATGAAGAGTCATGACAGTATTAGCCGTTCCTACGAATTTCCCTCCGACAAAAACCGCCGGAACAGGAGGACTACAGCCTAACCGGGCCAAGGCCCACTCGATATCTTTACCGTACATGTCTTGGTCGATCTCTACAATCGCCGGGCTCACGCCTTGCTCGTAGAACAGCCGCTTAATTGCATGAGACATACAACACGTACTCTTGCTGAATATCACCACTGCTCTTTGTGACGCCAATGTTGCTACCATATCCATTTGTAAAGTAATACTCGTTTACTATATATATTTATGTCTTTTCTTTGAGTCGCTTGGAGATTTGTGTTGATGGGTTTGTTTTGAGAGGGGAGTCTTGGAACTCTATATATACACATACATGTAATCTTTATGAACATATTAGAGGTATCTTGGTTTAATGATGTGGCAACGCTAAGGGGAGAATCTTATTTTTGGGAAGTTGGATTGTGGGTAAGAGAAGCAGATGATATGATGCTCGATCGAGAGTTGACATATGTGTGGTATATAGAGATTGATATGCATATGTTGTAAGTTGTGATCATGATGATGCATGAAGAGAAAAATTCCAGTATTTGGGGATCAGTATTACGTGTTAAAGGAATGTCAACTTTGCATTGATTCTCATCGATCATCACTTTCTTGCCGCAGATGATTTACGTCGCCATTTACGATTCATGATAAATGTTCACTACACAGCAGGCAGCAGCATCCAAAGCTATAATTACTTAATTAGTAATACTTCAAAGGGTTCATTAAAAAATCCCCGAAAATGTGATCAAGTTTGTAATTGCAAGTATATATATATATATATATTTTTTTTTTTTATATGTATAAATTTTTTGGCAACATAACATAATAAACTATTTCTCATCATTTTGCAAGAAAGTGGAGTCAAATTCCGACGGGAATGCCGCAGAGACTTTAAACCGTTTGACTAAAAACACTTGTTTTTATATGTATCATTCTCTCCGTTTTATAAAAATGTCATTTTAGAGTTATTTTTTGTGTTCTTTAACAATGTAGTTATATGCACGCTTTCAGTTATGCCAATCCGTTTGGTTTTGTCATTGCATTTTTTGGATAAAGTTTTTGCAATTTTTTCGTTAAAAGTTTTGTAGTTGCATGTTGGTTTTACATATTCACAAAAAGATTTTATGCTCCCGAAGATTAGTTACCTACTTTAATAAAACAGTTCATAGTCTTAACAATAATATGATGGGGCACAAAAATTCGGTGCGACTCTTGAGATATCAATGGAGCCAAATCCAAAAATAAGGAACCGTACGGTGATGCAAGTGGCGACATGGCCGTTGTATTGTACTTGAGGCATAACCACGTCATCTTCAAAATTCCTCAAGTAGCTAGCTACTATTGGTTTGGTATGCCATTCTCGGTAAATAGTAAGATTCGAATTCATCATCAGTAGCGATTTAATCTCCCTTAGATTTTGACCACAGCCATTGATGATTAATTGGGTAAAATGAGTAATTTTGAAATCTATAACGTCTCAACAATCCGCTTTATTGCAAAAAAAAAAACCCATTATATTGATAATAGATTAGCAATCAAAATTTAGCAATGGAATAATTAAGACGTGTTGTCATTAACGACATTTCATTTGGCCATGGAAAATTGCTTTGCAAGTATATAGTCTGTTAATCATGCTTAGCAATGAATTACTAATTTATTTAGCCATATAGATTTCAGTCGCTAATGAGGATAATTTCTTGTTAGGCCCACGTATATTGGTCCTCTGATTTTTCAATGAGCACTATTATTTAGCTTAATGAGTGTTTTAATTGGTGTCTAGTAAAGATCATTTTTAAAATAACATTAATCGTTACTTAATTAGTTTTAGACAAACACACTTAACTATAAATATTTTTACAATAAACAATCTAAATATGTTTTGATGATACAGAAATCAAATTATTACTTGTTACTTTTTGTACTACTCTATATTATTTCTTAGAATTTGAAGTACTACACGTTCTCACTTTAATTCGAGCGGAAGTTGTAATCTGAATCGGATACTAAGTTGGATGTAACGATCTGCTGATGATCAATAGGCTCAAAAGACTGCAATTCTCATTCTCATCCTAACTTTGAATCGAAACTAAAGCTGATACAATCACTAAATCGGATGTAACCGAAACCGTTGATGATTAGTAATATTCTAATAGGATCACTCAGATAATCGCGTTATAAAACTAGTGGACGAACTTTGGGACCTCCTCAAAGCATATATGAATATATCGTCATATTGATATATATATATATATATATATATATAATATGCATCACGCATCTATATATATTCTTTTTCTCTTTACACGCCCATTTCCTTTTCTTCTTGTATGATGTTACATATATTCCTTCAAATATAGAAAGGAGCTTACTTCAATGCTCACGTACTCGAAAATTCTATAATTCCCTATTCATATTTTTGTTTTTTTGATTAAAATTATAATTTTAGAGTTGACATTTTGCTATTTCAAATTCACTTGTGTGGATTTTCTGGGACCGGTATTTTTATGTATAAAATCGCTTGAAATTGATATTTTTCCCAATTAAAAAAGAAGACAAAAACAAAAACAAAAATTATCCGGGCTCATCATCACTAGATGAACAGATTCTGGGTAGTTCATGTTTTGTTTATTGAGTTTTGTGTCTAACATACGAAACAATGTTTTTTAGGTTTTCTAAAGTTTTAACATTCTTACATACAAATCCATGTAACTGTCAAGTTGTTGCACATAATTGAACAATGATGCAATAATATGCATTTCGAGCTTTATTTCATTTATCTAACTTGTATAAAAAAAAAAAATATATAATAAGGGATATATATATTCCTGGATTCTGTATGTTGGAAGAGGATGAAGGGAATATGATGACAGATTGAAAATGACGTGACCATTCATGAATGGGCCATTTGCATAAAGCGATCGATTCTCCCAAAGATAAACATAGATCACCACTTGTTACAATCTCATTACCGTTTTGCCGTCCCCAAAACCAAACCAATTATTATCAAAAAAAAAAGAAAAAAACAAAAAACCAATTCAATTCAATTTTTTTTTTTGTTTATGCGTTGAATCTGCTTTCGTGTTTTGTACAAAAACAAATCATATACTACATTTTAGCTAATAATTTTCTTAGAAGAATTCCGATCAGGTACAAGTACTCGTATTTTTTTTAACGGATATCCAAACATCTTCATACCCAAAATCAGTATGGTCGAATGTTATTTAAAACAAAAACTTAAAAACTAACCGGTTCTTATTTGAAACGGATGGATGTTGAAACAAAATATTTAATTATATAATGGTTTCCGATAAACATCGGTCAAATAACAATATATTAGGTTTCAACCAGAATGAAAAAAAAAAACAATATATAAGGTACTTCTAGTTGCAAACATATTAAAAAGTTTGGACGTTTGCTTGATGTTAAAATCTCGCACCTGAAAAAAAATCTTGTTGCTGAGAAAACATATGTTAAAAGTACGAAAACAATTTTTGTTTTGTTTTGTGGACAGCATTTGTTAAGGTTTTCTTGATTGATCCATTTCGCTTCTCTTTTCATGTACCTTCGTTTTCGTAGTCACTTGTCATCAACATTAATTTTGTTATAAAGAACTTGTCATCAACATTAATGGGTTTATAGTCAATACTCAATAGTACTAGAATACAAGTGTTTATATCACTACCATAAATTTTCGGATGTTGTGAGTTTACACTATAAAAAAAACGATTGGGCTAATATAATTGATTATCTGTTGCATATGTTATAGCCCGTTACCTAATTACCATTATTTTTTTCGTATCTTTTTGAATTGGTTTCTTCACTAAGTCAAAAATAAAAAAAATTGGCTTCACCTGCCAGTCTACAGTTCTCATGATCTTTGAGAAACACAAAAGAAAGCGAATCTTTAATTTAGCAGCACCTAAAGTGCAGAATTTTGTCTTCGCAGAAAAAATAGATGCTAAGCTAGAAGTTGTCGTTTGGTGATAATCAGAAGCCTTAAGTACAAAAACAGAAAAGAAAGATCATGGCCTTATTCAGTTTCAAAAAAAAAAGAAAAGATCATGGCCTTATTCAGTTTCAAAAAAAAAAAAAGATCATGGCCTTATAGTTAAAATTCATCCATTTATAGAAAGAAATAATTTTATATAAAAATGTATTCCTCTTTTTCGGATTCTTTGGCCTATTTTCTTTTCACACGTGAGGAGAGGTGTAAATAACTCCTACATCTTCTTCTATTCATGTTAATATTAAAATATCTGGAAAAAAAATACCATAATTATTTAGATGTAAAATCCTAAAAAAATATAATATCGAAAATCTGGGTATGTAGAAAGAAATGATTAATCTGGGGTATTTTGTGCAAATACTATTTTTTGTGGTAAAAAACATAAAATTTTAAATCTTTTAGGAGCCTTTATTGGTTCATATATTTGAATTGAATTATAAATTCATATAAGATTTAGAAATCAAAATATATTGAATTTAAAAATAACATCATTTTTCCACGGATTTGAATTCTTCTATTTTTTACTTCTAAATTCATATAAAATTCAACATAGATTTTAAAATCTAATAATAAATTATTAAACAAATAACATCGAAATTCAATTAATATTTATAAATGATTGAACCAATACGACGTTATTTTAAAATAAAATCAATAATTAAATATGATCGAATTTTGTTTGGATTTCCAAATACATGAACCAATAAAACCCTCTTAATTTTTTTGCATTTAATCTAAAGCTAGTATTGGCTTCGTTATACGAGCCACGTGTCATTAATTTTTGTTATTGGAGCTTTATTATTACTGTTGATGCAAAATTAATTACAACTGTCGGACCCGACATGTAAATAAGTCAGTTGCATGATGAAGATATTGTTTTCCTCCGTATACGTATATGCAAATGTAAACGTATTCCAAATAATGATTAGAATAAAATAAAATGAAAGGGGCATTCCGAGAATTGAACTCGGGACCTCTCGCACCCTAAGCGAGAATCATACCACTAGACCAAATGCCCATTTGTTTAACCAATGCTGAATAAAAACTAATAAAGTAATTTTACATTATTTCCCTCCAGATTTGTTGTTATTCACACTCCCCGCGAACCCTAACGAGACGCTTTACTGTCTTTGCGCGCCTTAAGACTGTCTTCGCTGTTCTTCTCCTCCTCGCTTTGGGATCTAGCCGAAATCGTCATTCTCCATCAAATTTTCCTCTTTATCTTTGGTATAACTTCGTGGTGAGAAATCAATCCCGTCGAATTGGATAAGAAAGGGGATTACTGTTGTCGGAGTTTTGTTGGTGGATGAATCGAAATGGCTAAAGTAAATAATAACTTTTCTGCGGATCAAGAGACCCAGCCGATTGACTCTCTTCCCTCGTCGCCTTCTGATTCTGGTAATTATTTATTGATCTCTTTAGTGTTTATTCGTCATAAAGCTGTGATTTTTTTCTCTCCTCGATCTGGTTTCTCAAACATCAACAATAGTTGGGGTTGAGTTTTTTAACTGTTAATGGCTTCTCCGATTATGGTTTTTTTTCCTTTTCCCATGGCAAAAAATCTGACTTTGCTGTGTGATTGATCGTATTTTTGCCAATTTGAAAATTTGGGAAATTTTATAGGTTCTTCGCTGGAATTTGTTTGATGTTCGTTTATCATTACTTGACCAAATTTGTTTCCGTATGGTAGGCGAAGATAAAGATCGTTGGCCCGGGAAATGTGGCGATGGTTTTACGCAGGACACTGTACCTTTTGAGGACGATGGCTGGATCAATGATGAATATTTAGAGACTCAGGTCTTGGATGACGAAGAATTTCTTCTTTGTCGTGAAACTCAAGCAGTGAATTTGGGATTTGAAACTGAAGAAGAACCACTTGTAGAGGGGAAACAGTTACTCGAAGCTTCTGATGGCTTGGCTACACAGGTGCTGGATCATTTTGATGGTGAAGTTGCTGCTGATACCGATGATGATGTTACTGTTTTCTTGGAGGATAACAGCGAGCTCTCTGACAGTGATGACCCACATAGCAGAGGAGGAAATCTGTTATCGAGTGAAGATAATAGACAGCATGCCAATGAAAAGACTAGATCAACAGGTGCCCTTGATGCTCGGTTGAATGAACCTAAAAATTCTGGTGAGTTTCTGACCAAAGTTGCAGAGTTTGTTTATGAAAACATGAAATATTATTGTCCCTTTCTTGCATCAAATTCCTCGTTTTACTTTCTGGTAAAAACTTAAGGTTGGCTACTAGGGTTCAGTTCATGTTTCTTGGGTCAAAATGTCTCGACTCTACATTAGTTGGTCATATATTACCAGCCTCCAAAGCATGAAAAATATTCTTCGTCAATTGTGGGAATAAGCATATTTTTCATACTTGGAGTGTAACCTCATTGTTGATCTTTGTATCTCGCACATGAACTTCTGAATCCAGTAAGGCAGTCATGTTGTCTTGTGTTCTTCTAATAAATTATTGATGCTTGCAGTTCTTTTTAGTCAATATATGTCACCTTGCATGCTTCCCAAGTAAAAACTTCTGTCTATATGCTCTATTCAACGCTTTTAAAGAGTTTGAAGCTCCCTCTCTCATTTGCATTTTGTTCACTGAGCTTTTTTCTTTTACCAGGAAAGGTACCTAGGTTCGCTTCAGTTCGTTCAGCAGCTTTTCGTGCTTCTGCTGTGGCAGCTCGTGTTGCAACCCCAAAAAAATTCAACAGTGACTCTACTTTAGTCAACTGTCATTCTTCTGGTCAAGGAGTCGGCCATAATTCTAGTCTTGAATATAACGTTGGAGACTTACAAAAAAGAAACAGAACAGCAAGGAAGCTTTTCCTTGAGAATTCGACTGAAGAAAACTGTACTTCTGTTAATTTGAGTTATATTGACTCTCAAGAGCCTGGTGAGGCATCCCAGGCCAGTGCTCTTGACTTTGTTGACAAGCTCATTAGTGAGTCCTGTCTAGAGTTTGCTCTTGACAAAGCTGATTGTGGAAGGAGAACAGAAGAAAATTCAAAATTTGTTCCGAGTGTTAAAGGTCCACAAGAATTAGCAAAGAAATTAAGTTACAAAGGGATAGCTGTTGGAAACAGTATTTTTGACTGGGATGATAACCGTGAGGATGAAGGAGGGGGTGATATTTGTCGTAGAAGAAAAGAAGAATTCTTTGGCGTTGCAAGTAAAGCACGAGAATCTTCTAGCTTGCCTAGAGAACAGAAAAGAGAACTGATACATGAAAGTCATAGAGGACATGGAGTTGCAGTGGATAAAGGAAGGGCTCATTCTGATTCCAGACTGTTGTTACAGAATAGTGTGACTAGGAACCGAAAGAAGATCCAAGCCGCTAAAAAGAATCTTGGGAAAGAGTTAGATGCAGTTTCCGAGGACAGAAATAATAAAATATTTGATATGCGTGAAGTGGTAGTTCTAGGGAATGATACACAGGTGGCTGCTGAAGCTATTGATTCTCTGTACTCCGGAGACCGCAGCAAATTTGATGCTGAGGTGAGTTGTCTTACAGGAAAGAAACTGTCACCAGGAGAAGAGAGAGGCTTTTCTAATGGTGGAGTCATTACTAGACAATCCAAGGGAACTAAGAGGATACAAGCTATGGGTAAAGATGAATTGTTGAAAAGAAGAATGAAGAAGGCTAGTCCGAGTCCTGCTAAAGCTTCCGGGAAGAATTTTGAAAGGTCTTCAAAGGGTGACCAGCTTGATAAGGAAGGTCCAAGCAGCCGGAGGAGAAGGAAGGTCCCAATTGCTTCACGAGACACTAAAAAGAATCTTGTTCATGAGTTAGATGAAGTTTCCAAGGAAAGTAATACAAGAATGCTTGATAGGCGTGAAGAGGTAGAAGTAGGCCCTGATACGCAAATGGCTGCTGAAGCGATTAATGCTCTGCACTCTGGAGACGTGAGGGAAATTGATCCTGAGCCAGATTGTCTTATAGGTAAGGAACTCTCACCGGAAGGAGGCAACTCCAGTTGTGGACTCGTTACCAGACAATCCAAGAGGATCAAGGGGATTCAGGCTGTGGATAATGATGTTGAATCATTGAAACCAAAAACCAAGAAGGCTAGATCAATTCTTGTTAAGGCTTGTGAGAGGAATATGGATAGGTATTCAAAGAATGATACACCAGATGAAGTTACTGTGTCAAGTACAGAGAAGAGACAAGGAGAATTATCAAATAAACATTGTACGTCTAAGCTACTTAAGCAATCACGTCAAGGTGACGCAGAGGTGTTGATTAATCCCAAGCGGAGAAGATCAGCTCGTATTTCGCAAGATCAGGATAATGAGGCTGGGAGGAGTTCAGATCCCGCTTTTGATACTCCAGTTAAGTCTAAGATGTGTTCAAAGAATGTATCGCCTATATGCATGGGCGACGAGTATCATAGACTTTCTTGCAAGGATTCACGCAAATCATACACTACAAGGGAACTCCGTAGCTTGACCTCACCATTAGTGGAACCTATTCCCGAGACAAAGAGTACAAGAAAGAGAAGAGATTTGGGTAGCATACGTGTCTTGTTCAGCCAGCATCTTGATGAAGATGTGACCAAGCATCAGAGGAAGGTATAATTTGCGTTTCTAACTGTAACTTCAGTTATCTTTGACTAATGTGACCTTATGCCTTACTTTTTTTTTTTGCAATTGGTAGTGGATTTTCAGTTTTACATTAACATAGACTTATACAAAAAAGTAAACTTTTAACAAGCTGGCATTTTCTTAACAGATTTTGGCGAGGTTTGATATCTCTGAAGCATCCTCCATGATGGAGGCAACCCACTTCATAGCTGATAACTTTATGCGCACAAGGAACATGCTGGAGGCAATCGCTTCAGGAAAGCCAGTGGTCACAACTCAATGGCTTGAAAGCATCGATCAAGTAAACATTTATGTTGACGAGGATCTTTACATACTCAGAGACTCGAAGAAGGAGAAGGAATTCGGTTTCAACATGGGGGTTTCTTTGGCTCGTGCTCGCCAGTTTCCGCTACTACAGGTATCTAACTTTTTTTTCGTTTCAATCCCTTTTCTGTTAGCTCGTGTTTTTTCCTTTTTTCGCTCATTATTGTTACACCACTTCAGGGGAGAAGAGTCTTTATCACCCCAAATACAAAGCCTGGTTTAAACACAATAACGACTTTGGTTAAGGCTGTTCATGGACGGGTACTCTTTCTTAGCCTTTTTACACTTTCATGTGGATTAAAGCCAAAATGGTCTACATAACATTTCTTCCCTAAACTGATTCATACTGAAAACAAATTTCAGGCTGTAGAAAGACTCGGAAGATCTGCCCTAAGCGAAGATAAGGTCCCAGAGAATCTTCTGATCTTATCATGTGAAGAGGATCGCGATATCAGCATACCATTTCTAGAAAGAGGTGAATTACATTTTGGTCTATACTAACTCCTGGTTATTTGTGTAATAGATTCATGGGGATTCACGGTTTGATCTTTTTCGTTCTTCTCAACAGGGGCAGAGGTCTACAGCTCGGAGTTACTGCTGAATGGGATAGTTACTCAAAAGCTAGAGTATGAGAGGTTGGTATTGTTATCTGACAAGAGATTCATATACTTTCCTGATCAAAGCTTTGTCTCATCTTATTCATGGCTACTTCTTCTGAATCTTGAACTGTGTCAGGTACCGTCTCTTCACAGAACATGTTAGGAGAACGCGATCAACGATATTGATCAGAGACGGAAAAGGTGAGTTCCAACGCCGTAGAGGGTAATGGAGGGAATGTGATCAAACTTCTTTAAGAGAGCTCTGTTTTAGATTCAGTTCATTAGGTAGATTAGAAAGTGGTTGTAGATGTAATATGGTGTTGTCTTTGGCTTCAACTCGTGTAATTAATTATAAACTGCTGGGAGTTCTCCAAAGTCGTTGAGAGTTCTATCATTTTCTTTTTTTTAGGAGTGTTGGATTTTGAGTGATTACAATATGTCTTTATTATAAAAATAAAAAACTGACAAGAGAAATTTAAACAAATAATTGGCTGGATTCTCAAAACTTACCTAACTCTTAAACCGAACATGTTATTTTTTAACAAATTTAAGCAATAGAACATTTACCCCTATTGATTAATGACGAGTAAATGATAATCTTTACAATTAATAAGCTCAACAACAAAATCTAGAAAAAAAAAAGAAGAAAACTTCACCTAAAATAGTTGTCATTAAAATTTATGTTTGTCACCGTGACTTTTTTATTTTTTAAAAATCTTTAGATATTTTTCTTATCAATATGATTTTAACTTTTTTTTTGAAAAAAAAAATATTTCACCAAAACCATAGCCTATAAAGACTTGCAAACATTACATACAGAAAAAAAAAATTGTATAATATTTGATAAATAAATTGAAAGCGTTTTAGAAGTAAAAGAATCATTAATTTAGGATAAATTCAATTGATTATTCGCATTTGCTTTCAAGAAAATAGTATCGTGAGGCAAAAAAAGAAAAGAAAATAGCACCGAACCGAATTAACCGTCACTAACTGTTGTACGAAATCTGAACCGCTATTGCATCAAAAGATTAAAAAACTGACAGAATTTACCCTTTTGAAGCGGAGACATCTCTTGTCTCTTCAACATAAATCACAGTCTGAACTTTATTTAACCGATCGTCCATTTCACCAATGACGAAAGAAAAGAAAAAAGATAATGTCAGAGTAAGATCATATACTTAACACCTTCATTTTCGTTAATCCTCAGCTTTACAAATTGTCTTATTACAAATCCTCTGATTTTGTTTTCAATTTTCTTCAATCTGTTTGTAGTATATGGATGTCGAATTCAGTGTATTGATGCACTGCAACGAATGCGAAAGAAAAATCGCCCGAGTTATTTCCAAATACAAAGGTAAAAAAAAAGAAAAGCAACGTTACCTTTTAATTGTTTTACAATCTTAGATAGATTTAGAGATATATTCATGTTTCCAATAGTTTCTAATTTGAATGTAGGAATTGAAACGTTTGTAACGGATATGAATAGTCACAAGGTTGTGGTCACTGGTAAGATTGATCCGAAGAAATTGTTGAAGAAACTCAAGAAGAAGACAGGCAAAAGAGTGAAGATTGTAGTGGAAGAAGAGAAAGATGAAGAATCTAGTAAGGATGCAGAAAACGGAAAGGTTTTCGAGATTGATATGGGACTGATCGGTGTAGGGGATGAGTCGGTTTTTGGATATAATGATAGAGAAATAGAGAAATTTATGTGGTTTAGCGATGAAAACCCAAAAGCCATATGTTCTATTTCTTAGGTCTTGATTGTTTGTGGTTTTTGAACTGAATTCTAGATTTTGTTTTTCAAAAAAACTAATTTTTATCCAATCATAATTTTGAATAGATAGATTCCTTAAGTTTTAGGAAAACTAGTTTTTCTACAGTTTTTGTAATTACTACACAAAATCTAGAATCCATATTTCTTTAGTTTTTTCCAATATTTCACGAAAGTTTTTTTTTATTTTTAATACCTTTTTTGGTTGCAAAAAAATTGTTATTTGTTGACAATAAAAAGTATATTTAGACATCCACATTTTGACAAAACTCACTAAACACACGGAAAATCTCTATTCTTTGGGTTTTTCCCCAAAATATTGCTGAGCGACTTTTTTTTTTTCTTTTTTTGTGTGTTTCTATTTTTTTGTTTTGGGTAAAACACTACTATTTTTAGCTAAGACATTTTTAGCTAAGTTCTTGAACATTAACTTTTTTGTTAGGATGTAACAAACCAGTCAAGTCCACAAGAAGACTCTTTCAGTTTTGTCTAAGAAAGAAAAAGATGAAGATCGAGGAAGAGCGAATTAAAAAATATAATGAAAATGTTTCAAAGAACAAGAGGATCTTACTTTATACAAGATGTTAGATAATTGGCGGGAAATTTTATTTATTTATCAACTCCATATCTAAGCGGTTAGAACCTTCTGTTGGAGCCAGAGTATTAGAGCACTCTGTTTTTTTTTTCCCTCGTATAGAATTTTAGAATGTTTGTCTGTGGTCTACCCCATCTGTTGGAGACCCCATTACTTCCATAACAAGACCTCTCTAGGTTTCCCGATTACGTTAAGTGCCGTGGCTGCAATGTGAGAAGCTGTGAGGCCAGCTTCAGCCAGTTGATCCATTGGTGATCCGTGCTCGATATACCGGTCAGGCAGCACCATTGGTCTCCACTATTGTCAAAACGAATAACATCTGAATTAGAAAACACACAAGGGACTAAAGAGATACAAATGAAACAGAGAATGTACACAAAATGTAATGCACCTTGAGCTTTCCATCAAGAAGACCATCGAGAGCAAGAAACTGTACCACGTGCGATCCAAACCCTCCAATCGAACCTTCTTCAACTGTGATCAGAACCTCGTGCGATTTAGCTAATCTGCGAATGAGAGCAACATCTAAGGGCTTGCAAAACCTTGCATCCGCGACAGTTATCGTTAGTCCACGTTCATCGAGTATAGAAGCAGCCTCTAAACAGCTCTGAACTGCTGATCCATAGCCTAGAAGCGCAACCCTCTCGCCTTCCCTTAGTATCCTACCTTTTCCTATCTGAAATTATAAACCACAAAAAAAAAAAAAGATTAAAACTTTGTATGTTCATGTGAATGTTTAAGATTCGAAACGATTTTCCGAATTAACATACCTGAAGAGGGGTACCTTTGTTTCCAGGAGGAAGTGAAACGCCAATACCGTTTCCTCTAGGATATCGAAAGCAAGAAGGACGGTCATCAATAGCTGCAGCGGTTGCAACCATGTTAAAAAGCTCTGCTTCATCAGATGGAGCCATCACTATCACGTTTGGAAGACATGCCATAAACGTCACATCAAATGCTCCACAATGCGTAGGACCATCTGCTCCCACAAGTCCCGCTCTGTCCACCGCGAATCTCACAGGTAGTTTCTGTAGATCAACATCATGTACAACCTACACAAACCGGCATACAAAACATAATCAGTTTAAGTTCTAAGCAAATATTTTGGAATGTGCATTGTGGATATCCACTAGCTCTGAGGATTAGTCTGGACTTGGGCCTGGAATATCGTAGTTATGAAGTAAAAGGGTGTGATCTGACCTGGTCATAAGCCCGTTGCATGAAAGATGAGTAGATTGCACAAAAGGGCTTAAGGCCTTCGCAGGCAAGACCAGCAGCAAAAGTAACTGCGTGTTGTTCTGCTATACCGACATCGAAACACCTTGTAGGGAAGCGGCGCTGGAAGAGACTCAAACAGGTCCCACCTCCCATGGCTGCATGAATGGCAACTACATCTTTGTCTGCCTCTGCTTCCGCAATCAAGGCCTCCGCAAAATAGGTACTGTAAAACTGAGTCTGAGCAATGCTTTTGAACTGCTTACCTGTTGCTGGATCAAATTTCGCAACTCCTGAACACAAGAACAAGAAAGATGGATCAATCCAAGAATGCATATTCAAGAAGAACATGTTATCTATATATGTTAAATCAAATTTTACCATGATACTTGTCATCAGCTCTCTCTGCGTAAGGATATCCACGACCTTTCTCAGTCACGACATGAATAAGAACCGGTCCAATGGCTCTTGTGCTCTTTAGTTCTTTAAGAATGGAAACCAAATCATCTATGTTGTGCCCATCAACTGGACCAATATAGTAGAGACCAAGTTCTTCAAATAGTGTTGAACCGGTTCCACCAATCATTCCACGAGCGTACTCATCTACCTTTGAAGCTAACCGGTGCATTGATCCCCCTATTTGCTTTGTCACACCCTGTAAACAACATATTAAACTTTCATTTTTCACAAATTTTTTTAATAATTTCACTAAGCAAAAGAACAATACTCGCCTTTGCAGCTTCTCTCAATTCTCTGAGAGGACGATTAGACTGTAACTTACTAAGAGCACTGCTCAAAGCTCCAACAGGTGGAGTTGGTCCATCCAAGTTAGCAGTAGGCAAAGAGACTTGCTTGTTGTCGTTGAGAATCACAATCATATCGGAGTCTAAATAGCCAGCATTGTTCATGGCTTCATAAGCCTGTCCAGCTGTCATTGCACCATCGCCTATAACAGCAACTACGTTGTTGTTTCTCCCCTTCAAATCTCTTCCCACAGCCATCCCTAAATTCACAATCAAGATCATAAGTATCATTTCTTTTTTTTGTTACTATATTGTAACAAAAACAAAGAAACCTTACCCAAGCCTGCAGATATTGCGGTTGAACTATGTCCGGTGCCAAAGGAATCATGCTCGCTCTCTCCTCGCTTGGTGAAACCGGACAGGCCATTGGTCTGTCTTATTGTCTTCATCTTTCCTCTTCTCCCTGTTAGAATCTTGTGAGGATAAGACTGTTAAAGAGACAAAAACAAAGTCAGAACTTGTGTAGCTAAAGGAGAACGTTTTGGTCAACATATCACAACACAAAATAAAGGCAACCTGATGACCAACATCCCAAAGGATCTTATCTTGAGGAGTATTGAAGATGTAATGAAGAGCCACTGTGAGCTCAACAACACCGAGATTGGACCCTAAATGTCCCCCGGTTTTCGAAACGTTAAAGATAACATCAGACCTCAACTCATCCGAAAGTAGTTTTAGTTCCTACATCAAAATCCAATTCCATCTTTGCATTTTTTTTTCTATTTGAGACAAAACAAAGTCTAGAGTAAAAAGATGAATCAAAGCGTTGGATACCTTGATGGACAAATTTTTCATGTGGATTGGATGGTTGATTGTGTCCAATAAAGGAGTTGGTGGTCTAATTGAATAATATTCACCCTTCTCTACAAGTGAGCCATATACTTTTGTCTTTATTTTTGACTGAACAAAAACAAAAAAAAAAATGGTTTCTCACTGATAACTTGTAGAATTTTCACAATTTTAATTTGAAATGAACAAACGAAAACAAAAACCATAGAAACCAGTGTGGTTTCTCACTGATGATTTGTAGAATATTCATTAAATACATGTTCATATGATAATCAAAATAATAATCAATAAGTAAAAAAAGGAAGAATAATAAACTCTTACAAGAGAAATGGTACTTCTCGAGCATAGTGATGGAAGATATGTAGCCAAAGATCGAGAAGAAGAAAGAGAAGTAGATTTGTAATAATATATTGAAGTTTCTCTACTTAAGTAAGAAGGAAATCCAAATGGAGAGAGAGCCATTTGAGAAGAGCTAAACATGAAGCCTATAACTTGTCAATTATTATTAAAGTTATCACCCAATTTATAGGAACAGATATTCGTATTAAGCTAAATGACAACTCAGCTCAAAATGACAGTAAAATATTAAATAAATTTTTAATTACTGACTAGACATGTCAGTCTCAGATATCATGATGGTGATTAATGGTGGTGGGGGGGGNGGGGGGGGGGGGGGGGGGGGGGGGGGTGGCAACAATGGTGGAGAGGATCGATTAGTAAAATAAAGAAGTAAGAGGAATAAAAAGACAAGCTAACTTCGTATTTATATATATTAAAATATATATTCTGATTAATGTCTTTTTTTTTGGATCAAACTATTCTTAGTAATTGTCTAAAAACAGAAAAAAATTCTCATATTCAACATTTCATTGAGATTGTGATTGGTTCACGTAGTCCAACATCTACGTTGGTATAAGTATTGATGTACACTTGTTGTTTATATTTTAAATTTTTTCTTTTTTCTTTTCTTTCAACAATTTTAATCCCTTCTTTTTTTTTTTTTTTTTTTAATCCCTTCTTGAAGAGAAAGAACAAAAAACATCGCTCAGTTTTGTTTTTTGCTAAATATCGCTCAGTTTTTCCCTTTCACGAAGCAATCCTTTCAAAATTCAAAACAAAAGAAACCGTGTCAAAAGATACAAAACATACAAAATATAAAAGAACTAAGACTTTTTGCGTAATAAATTAGCCGTAGGTTTTTAAAAATATTTTAATTAATCTACTTACGTAATTATATCATATATAGAAATTAATAAAGATTTAATGTCTGAATCCTAAATACCTCATTTTAATCTTAATACATATAAATATTCAAATGAAATATTGTAAAACCTTTAATTTTCAGGCTATTCATTATAAAACATCGTAAAAACATAATTTTTATATTTATAAATGACACTAAAATCTACTGCATATTTCACATTCCTTTTCGAACTGCTAACTAGAAACCTGAAAAAAGTCAACCACGAAGAGTTGTGAGGAACCTAACTGTGAAATATATCTGACTGAAAATACATTCTTATACTTTCACATCCACACAAACATATACGTAACGTAACGTAACTCTACGACTACATTTACACCATACATCATGCATGTGTTTCATGTGTGTTAACTGTTAACTAGTCGTAATTAAGATTAAATGGAATTATATGTTAGTAAGTACTCTCTCGGTCAACCTCTTGTATTTTGTTGAGGCATCTTGTATATGCATGTGGCTGTGATTTCAGCAAAACATGCTTCCCTTAGGATATTTATGCATGTTTTGAACACAGAGTTTGAGTATCTAAAGACTTTTTTTTTCTTTTACTTTTACTTTGGATACTATATATACAATATAAATCTGTAGTACGTATATACTATTATTGTGAAACAAAAACAAGCTGGAAAACTGGTTTATACATTTTATACTAATCTTGGATTTGCTATTAATCTAAGAAAAATAAGAATAAATTATTGTTATTTACCGCAAGAAAACTGGAGTGAAAACTGGAAAGTGAATTGAAAAAAACAAAAGGTTCGGTTGAAAACCAGATTTAAAAGAAAACCTACATTAAAAGGAACTAGTAAAGTTACTTAAGAACAAACGATGAAGAAAATCTAATTAATAACAAAATATTGAAGTTGAATCAAAAAGAAAGAAAAATCTAACAAAAGAAATCAAACAATGCCAAACAGGTCACACTCACAGGTCTGTTATAAGAAATTAAGAATTTTGTCGTTATTCTTTTTTAAAACAAAAAAAAAAAAATTTGTCGTTTTGAACGCGCTCACATATAAACCCTCTCAATGATTTTCGACTGAATTTTTCTTCTTTTCTGTTATAAAAACACTTTTCTATTTCGGGACGGATTCTCGATCTGAAATTATTATACCCGTTTTTAATTATTTGTTGATATATTCAATTATCAGTTTGAGACAATTTAATTTATTCCAATGGTATAAGAACGAGTACGTAAGTATAATTTTTCTCAAAAAAAAAAAAAGTATAAGATATGGTATCCGATCCGTTTGGTTAATCTGAGTTTTGAAAATTATTTTTAAAAAATCCAAAAATACCTTAGATTTCTCAAAATATCTCAAAATTTTCTGAATTATCCATTAAAAAAAATTAGTTTTAGATTTGATCTTGACTCGAATTAGTGAAGTTCGAATAATAATTATATAATCTTTACCTGCTACTATATGTTCCCAACTTTTACATGCTATTACCTTTATGATATTTGAATTGGACACTCTACAAAGAACTAGCTTAAATTTTGATAATTTATAGTATATATATGTTTTTCACCGATGTTGTATATGAAAACGCAGGTGAGACGATATAAATAGCAGAAAATAAATGAGACACGAGATTTGTTAACGGGGTTCGGTTTTTCCTACTCCCCGGGACCTCGTCCAGAATTCGAATCCACTAGAACAAGAAAGCAAATACAACCAATTCGCAAATGCGTAACTCAAGCCCAACCCTTTTGACTTACCGCTCTGTTCTACCCTGTGAACTCTTTAGGATAAACTAATCCTGAGCTAAACTCTATCCGAACCTAGACTTAAATCCTGTGGAAACTCCACAACACCGTAATACACCAACGGTAGCACCAACGACAACACCAACGGACTCACGAACTTGATCAGCACAAACTTCACCAAAGAATAGCTCCACAACGATCAACACCCAAATTGACTCTTCTATTCTTCACGGCGTCCCGGAGTGAAACACGTCACAAGCTTTTCCTCCTTTTTATACTAATCAAAGCAAAACCTTAAAACTTATCCACCAAGGCTTTATAACTAAGTGGGCTTAAAATTAATTAAAACCCATTAACTAAAACTCAATGACAAACACACTTTCAATCTCCCCTTTTGTTACTGAGTTTTAGAACACAAGCTCTTCCTTGTTGATGATCTTCAAACTCCCCCTTAATCATATACCTCAGCTCCTAGTCAGCAAACACACGTCTCAGCTTCATGTATTACTTCTCGTCTACTCCCTGTACTACTTCAGAACTGCATCAGAAACACTCCAACCGACTACACCTTCATTCTCCCCCTTTTTGACTATGCGTGTGAACTCAACATTCCTAACTCCAAGATCATTCTCCCCCTTGCTTGAGTCACATCATGATCAAAACTAATTGGAAAATAATCCTCGCTTACCAAAATGAGGTGGATAGCCCATTACACGCTTTCCATGGAGGTCATCATTTCTAACCCACATCTTCCTGAACCTCTGACCTTCATAATCAACATCTTTCACGAGTCTGAAACAATTACGTTGAATATGTCCTTGAACACCACAATGATAACATGTAGGAATATGAGATCTCACACCATAAGCTTGCTCCATTTGACTTCTCTCCCTCAATAACTTGAAACACCTTGGCCTAATGTGTCCAACAACCCCACAGTGATGACACACAAGTCAAAAAATTCGTCGAGGTTCACTATGCAATTTTGGAGTTTTCCTTGTAGCAGATTCAGTCGTTGTAGCAGTGTCTGTAGCAGTTGCAGATTTTGTATCAGCTGCAATCTCTGTAGAATTTTTGGTCGCTGGCTTAGTAGCAGATGTCGTTGCAGTCTCTACTTTTCCCCCAGACACAAAGACACAATTACCTTTCGAAGATTCTCCTTTAAATCCAAGACCATGTCGATCAACTTTCCCAATGTTTAGAAGATGATCCAACTGCTTCGTGCCATTATTAAGCATCCTCAAATTCTTTTGAGTTTCTTCAAGTTGAACTCTAGCTTGATTTGCTTCCTCTTCTTTTTCTGTTGCAAGTTTCTGTGCTTCAGCAACATATTTCTCCAACTTCAGTTTCTCCTTCGTCAACACCGAATTTTCCTCAACCAACTTGAGCCAATGTTCGTATAACTTCTTGTAATTCTCAGCAAATTCTTCATCATCAACAGATTCAACATCGCTATCACTCTCTGTTACAGATTCTGCTATAGGTTTGGCAGCTCCTGTTGCAGGTCCTGATGCAGATTCGGGTGTGGAATCAAAAGATGTAAACGCCACAAAATTTGTCAGATCTTCACCATCATCTGAATCAGTTTCTGAATCACTCATGAGAGTATTCATAGACTTCTTATCTTTCTTATTCAGCAAATTTCCACACTCTGAACGAACATGCCCAAAGCCTTTGCACTCATAACACTGAGTGTTCTTTGATGAATTGCCCAACTCTTCATCTTTTCCATTCTTCTTCTTATTCTTTTCCTTCAGATACTTAGAAAATTGTCTTGACAACATAGCCATTGACTCTTCTGTAGATGAGGTCCTTAGAGCAATTCCGATGCCCTTTTCCTTTTTCTTTCCTTCACTTGCTTGCAATTTGCTCAAATCAAAAGCCTGAAGAATTCCAACAAACTCATCAAAACTCATCTCATCCAGATTATGAGCCTCTTCTACAGCAGAAATCTTTGATTCAAACTTTGAAGGCAGCGATCTCTTCAGTTTCTTCACCAACTTTTTGTCCTTGTACTGTTTTCCAAGAGCAATCGCTTCATTGGATATGTCACATCACTTAGCACTAAAATCAGCCACGGTTTCTTCTTCACCCATCCTTAGATTCTCAAACCTTGATGCCATCATGTCCAGCTTTGTTCTCTTAACGGTCGTGGTACCCTCAAACATGTTCTCCAATGTCTTCCACGCTTTCTGAGCTG
>OVAY01000854.1:0-42775 GCA_900406395.1 Kernera saxatilis | reverse complement strand
ACGGGCCATTATCTCGAGGGGGCGTGTGAAGAATGTCCCACATCGGAAGTTTGGAGGGACTTTGAGTAATATATAAGGGATATGGGTCAATCCACTAATTACCAATTGGGTTTGAGTTGGAAGCCCATAGAACTTAACAACCAACAATAATTCTTGGTTCTACGCATATTACAGAGATACTTATGTTCACTTAAACAGAATCCTCTCATACTATAAAAAGCTCAAACTTGAAATATAAATTGTATGGACAGGAGTTTGTAATCTAATGGTTTGTATTAGTGATGTTCTGTGCGAATTGTAGACGACCAAAAAGACGGGTTTGTATGATTTGTTAAAACCTCAATCAGCTTTATATTTCTTTTATAGTTAAAGCCCTAATCTCACGAGAAAAAGGAGTTACGTAAAGATCGATGTTTGGAATCGTGAGTTTGACGTTTTTGTCTAGAATTAATGTTTAGGGTTCTATGCGGGTTTCTTAATTTCTTTGTTAAGGTGTCTTGTTTTCTTTACATATTTTTGGAATGAAACAATTCTACAAATTCTATAAAGTTTCTATCTTATAACCTAACAAGTTAGTAGAAAAACTCCAGCTGAATTGCCGCATACATCGCTGGATTCCGGCGGATTTATGTTTTTTGGGAATGTTGAAACTTGGGAAAAAATAATTAAAATTGTGATTTTTTATGGTTTATCGGGTCGGGTTTAATTTTTTTAAGAAATTTGATTTTACCCCAAAATTAACGGTTTCTATCAATAATTGCATGAATTGTTTATAACATAATTTTTTTTACTTCATGCATGTCACCAATTTAAATGTAAATAATTCACATGTTTGAATCCTTTCACTTTAAATGATAAGAATATCCGACTTTGACAAAACAAACCATAATTTCTGCGTCAAACCACACATTTCTCAAAGCAATTCTATGTAAAACTTTTTAAACCAATTTAACGTACTAAAAGCAGAGAGAAACAAAGTGGAGAAGCGAAATAAAAGTAACTATATGTCGCCGCCACCGTAACGAGAGAAGTTAAACGGAGAAGCGATTCGATGGATGACTATCGTAGGAGAGACGAATAGATCTGGCTCGGAGATGAGAATGTCATCGAGGGTAAAACCGTAAGCTGAATTGTTGGTAACGACTATGGAGTTTCCAGAGAGAAGCGTAGGGAGACGAGAGAAAGGCTTCATGAGGCATATGTCGGAGAAGCCAAGCAATTGTGGGACGATGTGGTAAGAAGCAGCGAATGGTGACGTGGCGTTGATCCCTTCGACTGAGGTTTGGGGGAGGAAGAGAGTGGAAGTGAGAACTGGACCGTTTATGTCGTCGTTTGTGGCGAGGAAAGCTGGACCCCAATCGTCGAAACTTCCGCCGGAGATCATTGCGTCTATGATTCTTGTTGCGGTTTGGCTTTGCTCCGGTGTAATAGAGGGAGGCGAAGCGGAGGATGTAGTGGTGATGATGATGAGGATGAGGAGGAGGAGGAGGAGGAGAGGGATGTGCTTGATGCTTGCCATGGAAGAAATGATAAAACCTAAAGTTATTTAGGTCAAGAAAAGATGTGGGGAATGAAAATTCGAGTGTTGGGAGGAGAAGAGTTTCGTTGGTTTTTTGGTTTTTTTTATAATAAAGAATCATCTGGACTTTTAACGTGAAGAGTATTATAGTTGGATCATGTAAACTGAAATTAATTGTCGTTTTATTTTTGTGCTAGAAATAATTTTTCTTATTAAGTGCATTTAATATTGGTAGTAAAAAAAACCTTTGTTCTAGACAACATTGTTCACCCAGGTAGAATTTCTAGAAGAGAAAGAAAGAAAAATGAAAATGCTATTGCTCATCCACAGTTTGTTAGTGTTTTGGAAAGAGATGATACATTGGAAACAGAGTATGCGATTTTGCTATCTCATTTCACTAGTCACTCATCATACCCATACAATATCTTTCTCAATTCTACACCAGCCATACAATATCAAAGCAGAAACGGTGCCTCACTCGGCATTTTGTTCTTAACCAGCACCCAGTTAGCAAAACTGTTGTATCAATCTGGAACAGATCCTTAAACTATGCTTCTTCTGCGCAGCATTGCGTCACATACTTTTGCTGCGTCTGCGTTATCTCTAACATTATGAACTCTAATGATATTGGCACCTCCTAAAATGCCTGCAGTAACAGAAGCAACAGTTGCAGCGTCTCTGTCACTGGCCTCAGGACGCCCACAAATATCTCCCAAAAATCTCTTCCTTGAAGGTCCTATAAGTATAGGCGCATGAGATACTGCTATGCTTCTCTTAGCCATCTCTTCTCGGATTTTTGGCAGATCCATAATAATATCTAAATTGTGATCTACTCTCTTTGAAAACCCAATTCCTGGGTCGATCATAACCCTCCAAGCTGGAATCCCCGAAAGCTCTGCATCTCTTACTCGCATGTAGAGTTCAGAAGCAACATCCTTGCAGACATCATTGTACTGCAAATTCTCTTTGTTCTGCATTGTACATGGATCTCCTCTCATGTGCATGGCCATATAAGGAACCCCAGATTCTGCAACAACCTTATGCATATTCGGGTCTAAGCTTCCCGCAGATACATCATTTAGAATGTCAGCTCCATTGCTTATTGCTTCTGAAGCAACCTCGGAGTTGAAAGTGTCCACGGATATGAGCTTTTCATCCATCTCTGGCATGCCACGGACAGCCTCTAAAACTGGCAGTAGCCTATCCAACTCCTCTTGACTAGAAATTCTCGAGGCCATTGGTCGTGTGGACTGTGCTCCGATATCAATTATATCTGCACCCTCGGAGATCATTGAGCGAACCCGAGAAACTGCAGAATCTATTGATTGAAAGTGTCCTCCATCACTAAAGCTGTCGGGGGTAAGGTTAAGTATACCCATCACATGAGTTTTGTTAGAAAAATCCCACATTTTATCTCCTATTGGTAAAACCCTTTGTATACCATCTTGTCCAATCAGTGATTCACCACCCAGTCTCTCCCACGCTTGGAAAATTCCACCGGGATGTATAGCGAGTGAATGCCAATGTGCAACTGTATCATTGTCAACAGCTGATCCAAGCAAATCCACCAAAGGTGCCACTACAAATGACCTTTCCCAGAGTCTCTCATGAGGTATGATCAGATTATCAGAAGTTATTCTCAGCTTCCCGTAGAAGAGTATGTCCAAGTCAAGTGGTCTTGGTCCATACCGTATACCATCCTCACGCCCCATGTCTCTCTCAATTGTCTTGAGAACACTCAAAAGCTCATGAGGTCCAAGTTTGGTGACACCTCTCACAGCAGCATTGAGAAACCTGGGTTGGTCAGTCACATGAACAGGAGCCGTTTCGTATAAACAACTGTGCCTGGTTACACAAATGCCACTACGCTTCATCAATCCCAAAGCCTCTCTGAAATTATTCATCCGGTTTCCAATGTTACATCCCAAAGCAATCACAACTTCATGCTCCTTAGACTGAACTTCGACGGTTGTAGTTGTTGGCATTGTTGCCGAAGATGAGAAAGCTGAGCTACATAATGCTGCAAGAACAACAGACAAACCAAAAAACCCATCACATGTACTCAGGAAATTTCGTTAATTGCAAATCAAATCAGCAGTGGAATCAATCGTCTAGCATTTCCCACAGAATTGAAATCGTACACACATGCTTCCACATTCAGCTGAGACTTGTGTTTCCCAATCAATCAGAACGAAAATACTACAAAATTCAAAATTTCATGTGCGATGCAGGGAAGAGGAAGCTGAATATCTCAATTGCAGATACCTGGAGGACTGAAGGAAGAGGAAGAAGGCGAGCCAAGTGGAGACACGAGAGAAAGGGACTTCGACGAATAGTATCGGTGGAAGCAGACGCGACTCGGAGCTATAGCCACAACCACCGCCGGTGGAGGTTCTGCGAAGCGCCGGAGAAGGAATCTACCGGTGTGGATTAAGGTTTGTGACAGTAAACGAGACATTTCTGGAGAGAGAGACTATCTAACGTTTGTATTGATGCAGCTGAACCGGGTACCAACTGGGATCCGAACTTCTGACTCGGACAAGACCCGACCCGTATATTGAATAACCAAAAATCCCACGGAAAAAACATAATTATACGTTATTGGAAGATGGATTTATATAGGATTGGTTGATTTTAAAAATAGAAAAATTTATTAAATTTTTTATAGATTTATATATATTTTAAAAATTTAGATATATAGATTTCAAAAATCCAAAGGACATGTATGATATTCTAAAAATTGTGATTAATAATTAAAATTGTAGAATTATAAAATCAATGATAGCTAAACATAGTTTTTAAAAATTTAATGTTATTAAACTTGTGATTTTAAATATATTCTAAAATATATTGTTATTAAAAATATTGTCAGTAGTGGATTTTACGAGATGTGTTGTGATTTTAAGGTTGGAGTTTTTTTGTTAGAAATATGAAAAACCAAATATCATAGTTTTAGATACGATTCCAAAGTATTTTACCAATAAAAACTTTACCAATAAAAATCATAGCAACTTTCATAATTCACCCAAAATCATCTAAAAACTTATTAAAAATCAAATCTTTCAAAATTTTCTCAAATACTAGATTAAATATATTCTCTTAAAAGTTTTCAAATCAATAATAATGGATTTATTAAGAATTTAAAAGTCTACTAACCACTAACAATTAAAATATGAAAATTTAAAAATCCATCTCGATAACCCATAATTTAGCGGTTCTCACCGGTTTTATAACCGGACAAAACAGTACCGATTAATATTTACAATCGAATCATAAAGAAAATTAACCAATTCCGGTTTTACCTTTTTTATACTGAAACTGGAATGTGGAATCAAATCCCAATCGAAGTGAAATTAATCGAATTAAATCAAAACAAAAACCGAACCGAAACTCATTCAGTTTCTTAACCCAAAATCTGAACCGAACCCGAATTAGAACCTTAATTTAAATATAAAAGAAATTGCCCATCTCTGATTTTATGTTTTGTTTCAGCTTCCAAAAAGTCTTTCTCGATCCCCAATTCGTGGATTAGGGTTAAAAGAAGCATTTTTTCTCGTCGCGCAACAAATCCAGACCAAAGAGGAAGATTCCAATGGCGATGAGGAGGGTTTACAGTGAGATCAAGGGGAAGAAGGTGACGGAGCTTCCCGGCTATTTCAAATCCACGTTTTCGATGGAGACCGTGAAGACCTCCGTGAAGAGAGGTCTCGATAACTACAACGACAAATACATCCAGACCAGCTCCGTCGATCCTCTCCTTCATATCTGCTTCGGTGGCATGGCCTTCTCTTACCTCGTCGCTCTCCCCAACGAGCGTCGCCATCTCGAGCACCAGCAGCATGCTAAGGAGCACGGTGGCCACTGATCTGAAGGAATCTTTTTCGATCTCTCGATGATTTTAGGTATTCTGATATTCGATCCTTTCGATTATCGTGTGGCTCTCTGTTTTCCAAATTCGGATTTGTTGGTAAATGTATATCATTTTGTCCTATTGAGATTTCGTTTATTCTTTCTTTGGTGATTTGAATCTTTGAAGCGATAGAATTCCGAGTCAAATTGCCATTTTTTAAAAAAGAATATGTTTCCGTTGATTGTTTTGAAGACAGTTTTGATTTTGATTTTCGATGGTAAAGGATTCATCTTTCGTTCTGATAGGCAAGTTTGGGCGTCAATGTATGATTTGATGAGTAGCAAAACCTGTGGGCTTTTTCCAATCTGTTGAAAGAGTTAACCTTTCCAATCTAGCTTTTTCCTGTCTATGTTTAGCTTAATCAATTTAGGCTTTGGGGCAGTTGTAGTAACATCTCACATTGGTTTTCATTGCTCTTTGGGATTTGATGGTTGGATTCTCTACTACGCAATGTGATGCTTCGGTTGCTTTAGTTTTCTCTATTGAGTTCATAAAGTATGAATGTATCAATTTCTAATGAGTGATAGTTCTTGCTCATGTTTATGAATGCAGGGGTTGCTGTGAAACCTTTCTGCGATGGTGACGACTCAAGATTATATGTTTTTATTATTTCTTTTCTTGAATTTCCTGGATATTGTTGACCAAAAGGAAAACCTTTCTTTTGAATTGCACTCGATAGGCAATAATTGAAGCATCCTGATATCCATGAATAATGAAACTGTTTTTTCTCGTGAGAAAGCTGTGGATTCATCAGCATTTGTTTTATCATATTTCCCTTTGATGTTTCAGTTTGATCTATATGATTCTTGGATCGAGTAGAAGATAATTTATAATTTGATTTCACCTAATCTATCTGAAAAAACAGTTAAAAGCAAATCTACTATGGATTGGTTTACCATTAGAAATTCTCGGTCTACATTATCGGTACGAAAGATATGCTTCACATAGCGCTCATTGAATGCTTAAGCCTTTGTTGAAGATTTGAAGGAGAAGACAATGAAAGTTGGAATATTTTTCTATTACTCTCTCAAAGTTTTCGATTACATAAGACTTCAGTTATAGTCTAGATATATTAGGTTCTCGCTTATGACATCAACTTGTTTTTGCTGCTCCTTCCTTGCTTCTACTTTTCCTCTGTTTTTAAGGGACAAAACGGTTATTTTTGATGATTGATGTTGGGCTCGAGTGTCTTGGGCTTCAGTGTTTGATTGGGCTGAACAGTGGGCTTCGATTGAGATTCATGTTTGAAGACTCTCTAGTTGTTATAGAGGCTTTGGTTTAATACTATCATGACGACTCAAAACTTTTTTATTTTTTGTTAAAGTTCAACGACTTAAACTTAGAAAACAAATTACTAGAATGTTGGTTTTCGCAATTATGAGGAAGATATATAATAATAGTTATATAATTTACACGATTAGGATTTATGTACATTTGTGTAATCATTGGACGTATAGATTTAGTAATTTTAGGGAAGTTGTTTTATTCTCAAACACGTTAATTAGTCGAAATCACTTTTGGGAGTTTTAATATATTATGGTGATATCTTCACGGGAAAGCCAAAGCATCTTTTCATTACTATTAAGCTATTATGATCAAGATAGTTTCGTCTTTTTATATACATCTAATCTGATATATAAAGAATATGAGTTACTCTTTATATTCTTAATCTAAGTAATTTTATTAAAACAGTTGATGAACTTTAACATGATATCAGAATTATATTAAGCTATTAAAGATTGTATGCGATTCAATATGAATTACTGCTTCGATCAGTGACCATTGATTATGTCCAAGCAAATGATACTTCATACTTAGTTAAGTTTTAAGTTTTTAATACATATACATGTGAATAAGTGTGTATATCTAGATGAAATAAATACTAATTTGAATAGCACTTTTGCCGTTACACCTAATTTATAGTATTAATAAATAAATGTTATATAGACTCACGAAAAGTAAGTTGTCACGATTTCGCACATATCCAATTTATTCTGTCCCTTTTGAGTTTTGACCGAAAGGCAATTCAAAGTTGCTTTGATAATCAATCATCAACGACGAGGATTTCCATAATCAAAGGGTAAATAAAAAATAAAACAACGGATCTTCTCTTGTAAACAAAAAAAGTTATTAGAATTTTTTCAACAAAATTTTGGTCAGTACCAACAAATGTAATAATCATGTTGTTATGTATTCCACAGTGGAACTCGTTTAATTTTATGATAAAAGTGTTTAATGAAAATTGATACCGGTTACTAAACAGATTTATTTAAATTGACATCATTAATGATAATAATTTTTTTAATAAAATTAATTATGAGTGATGAAATGATTTTTGTAAAAATGGTGTATACAATTGATTTAAACCATGTGAAGATAGATAGACAAAAAATAATTGTTTTAATACAATCAGAGGAATTTAATATGAAACCCAAACTAATCCTAGTACAGTAGAGCCCAACAGATAACTAATTGTACTTACTACTAAAAACGTTTATAATGACTATTAATTTGTGTTTCAATAGTATATGTTACTAATCATAGAAATAAGATTTCGAGGGACGTATTAGTGAGACATGTTATATCTCTATTAACTTGCTAATGCCGGTGAACAACCCATAGCAAGTTCGGCTTACATTGGGACGTATGCATAAACTCCTGACACGTTGACAAAAAAGGAAAAAAAAAACAATTAGACCAATAAATAATAAATAATAAATAATAAATAATAAAATAAGGTGGGAAATGTATTTGGTTGGTGCAAGAGGAATCAAAAAATTTGGACAAGAAGAAAGGTCAGATGACACATGATGTGTTTCGACTAAACGACATATCTCCTGTGAACAATCCCTCACATGTGCCTTCGGATGTTCACTTTATACGTCCATATACCTCCAATTACTTAAAACTTATATTACAACAAATATCTTCCTTCATATTCTCAATTGTTATTATTAATTATCATAACCAAGATGCTAATTCTCGCGCGTTAGACAATAGTTTTAAATACAGCATTTGACACAAATCCCATTTCAAAATTGAATTTAAATTGATTGTATAAATTGCTGGTGAAAATATAATCATGAATACGAAATATCGCATAAAAAAAAAAGAATACGAAATATTACTTTCGTTTTATAAATTCTATTTGATAACGGAATTATAATTGGAAGATTATCCGAAAATTATACAGAAAAATGAATGCTTTAAACTTATCGGTAGCATAAGATTTTAAAGTATTTATCCAACTTCTCTGTTAGAGTATTTTGAATGAAGTGATGTGCAATAACATGAGATTTTTCGGTTTCAAAAAAATAATAATAACATGAGATTTTAGAAAAATACCAAAGTGCTTACAAATCGATAATCCAAGAAGCACGTTCGTAACTGATAAGTTAATCCTCGATCTTACAATTTTTTGTTTGTCACGATTCTTTTACAATTAATTATTCTCTTCCCAATTAGTATTTCGTAGTGTAAAATTATTATGGAGTAAAATCTTGTCAGTAATCCAAACAAAAAAAAACACACTCAAGTGCTATTTTACTGTGTTCATAATGCTTTTAGGGGAAGCCGCGTTGTATGATTGAAACATAAAATTCTAATCAAACATCATTAATAATATTAGTTTAATATTAACTTTATGTCCCTCGGATTATGAATTTAATAATTTTTTTAACTTTCTTGTTTTCTACTTTTCTTTACCTTTCATCAATTAAGTCAACCATCTTTTCTCTCCCTCCTTGGACTTTTCTAGCATTGCATATGCTGCCTGATATGCATTACTCCGAGGGCACTTTTGTAATATCATGGCCAGCTGTCAAGAAATTTCGCTCTCTCTTTCTCTATCTCTATCTCTCTCTATCTCTATCTCTATCTCTCTCTCTCTCTCTCTCTCTCTCTCTCTCTCTCTCTCTCTCTCTCTCTCTCTCTCTCTCTCTCTCTCTCTCTCTCTCTCTCTCTCTCTCTCTCTCTCTCTCTCTCTCTCTCTCTCTCTCTCTCTCTCTCTCTCTCTCTCTCTCTCTCTCTCTCTCTCTCTCTCTCTCTCTCTCTCTCTCTCTCTCTCTCTCTCTCTCTCTCTCTCTCTCTCTCTCTCTCTCTCTCTCTCTCTCTCTCTCTCTCTCTCTCTCTCTCTCTCTCTCTCTCTCTCTCTCTCTCTCTCTCTCTCTCTCTCTCTCTCTCTCTCTCTCTCTCTCTCTCTCTCTCTCTCTCTCTCTCTCTCTCTCTCTCTCTCTCTCTCTCTCTCTCTCTCTCTCTCTCTCTCTCTCTCTCTCTCTCTCTCTCTCTCTCTCTCTCTCTCTCTCTCTCTCTCTCTCTCTCTCTCTCTCTCTCTCTCTCTCTCTCTCTCTCTCTCTCTCTCTCTCTCCTCATTCCTACCTTCTGACATCTCATAATAATAATAAATACACAACAACTGTGAATGAAATGAAATTACTCAAATTAAAAATCTTTAATCTCCAATTCTCACTTATGGTCAATTCTTGCAATTTTATGAAAATGTTTGGTTCTCAAGTGAAACTAAAGTACTTTTCTTAGCAGTTTCTAATTACTTATAACTCCTCATGTATTAAAAGTTTTTGCCAATTTGTCCAAAACCAAGAGTTTCCTAGTATGCTATCAAATTATTGTGTTTTTTGTTGTCATAATTATTAATCAATATTCAATTTTAAACTAGAGATTCAACTTAATATAATACTATTTAGTTAGATTTTTTTTTACTTTACACCAACCTCGTATTTTCTGGTAAATTCCTACTACTATACATACATGTATGATGTATGTTTATATTTTATTTCATAAGCAACGTCACTAAGATTATTAAAAACATAATAATCTTTGAAAAGTTACATACATATGTGGGAGTAGCGTCTCCATTATCCACGGTTCGTTGTCTGCCTTGGCCCTTGAAAAGTAATTACAATTAAGAAAAAAACAAAACCCTAATAAATCTCTAATTCCACACACACTCACACACTCTCTCTCCTTCTCTCACTTAAAGCACACTAAAAACTTCCTACTTACATTTCTTTTGATATTTTGTAAGATCTCCATTCTTCACAAAAAAAGGAAAACTTAGAATCAAAGTTTCTCTTTTATCAGTCTTGCTCAGATTGTTACCTATCTGCACATTTGGTTTATGTAGTGGCTAATTTGGAGTCTTGGGGTCGCTCTTGTTTCGGTTTGATTCAACCGTAGTCTCACCGTCTCGTCTCAAATTTGCTTTACTTTTCTGCTTGATTCGTTTCGTGAATCGTAAGTTCCTACCTTTTTTTTGTGCTTTTTTGCTTTATTCTCCATCCAAGCTTCAAGTTAAAAAGATCCCTCTATGTTGGGAGAAGCCATTTTTTGGATTTTTCTTGGTTTCTTGTTATTGCTTATTCCTTGCTTGGATGATTTGTGAAAGTGGTCAATTTTTTCTTATCTTAAATGTATTTTTGTGTGTTGTAATTTGTTTTCTCTCTTTCTTCTTTCTATGTCTCCACTGATTGATTAGAAACAGTTGCTACTCTAGTTACTGTATCGTCTTCAAACTTTTACATAAATGGGATAAATTGGAGGTGGGACTTTCTTTATTGGTTGATTTGTTTAAGTAAATTTGTCTAACAAGCTGGGTTTTACCAATCTACAGTATCTGTCTTTCAAGTGGATTGATTTGAGGTATCCCCAAGTCTTTATCTTGGAGTTAGTTGGGCGTAGCCTCTCTTCATGTGCTTGGTTTCCTCAGAAATTTAATTTTATCAGTGAGACATATGAATCTCTCTTCTCTGTCAGATTCTAAAAGTTTTGTCTTTTTACCTGTGAAAGAGAGCAAAACTACTTCCTAAGCTCTGAGAAGTGTGTGAGTTTAACCGATCAGTGTTATTCTTTGAATCTGTATGTGGTGGTTTAAACACAAGGCTAATATGCGATGAAGTGATTGTTGCCGTTGGTAGATATTTGTTGTTTCAGGGTTGCTAATGTTATAATTGAATTTTGATACTGCAGATTAGTCTATAGCGAAGTAAGCTGGCGCTTCTTTGGTGAGGAGCAAGATGGATGTCGGGTGTAAAGTTGTCGTCTTTTTTGCACTTTTCTTCTCTGTGACAGCAGAGATTTACATTGTGACTATGGAAGGAGATCCAATCATAAGCTACAAAGGTGGTGATAATGGGTTTGAAGCAACCGCTGTGGAATCTGATGAGAAAATTGATACGACGAGGTACTCCATGTTGCCAAAGGCTTTATTTGGTTTAATGATTACTACATAGAGTGGAGAGGAAAGATTGGGTTTTGCTTGTAAGATTTGGTGAATTCTTCAATTTCCTTGGCTTTTGTTTAGGCCCTATCATTGAAGTGTATCACAATTCTTTGACATCTTTGAAATGTTGCTTGCTAGATTAACAATCTGTTACCTTTGTTTTGGCAGTGAATTGGTGACATCTTACGCCCGTCACCTTGAGAGGAAACATGATATGCTTCTTGGAATGCTCTTTGAGGAAGGATCGTACAAAAAGCTTTACAGCTATAAACACCTTATAAATGGATTTGCAGCTCATGTTTCCCCTGATCAGGTGAAACCCATTTCGAGATAGTCTCTACACATATTCCATTTCAGTGTTTATTTCGTAGTCCCTTACACTATTCCACTATATTAGTAGGCGGAAACGCTTCGTCGCGCTCCTGGTGTGAAATCTGTGAACAGAGATTGGAAAGTGAGGAAGCTCACCACTCATACACCACAGTTTTTGGGATTACCAACTGATGTTTGGCCAACCGGTGGTGGTTACGATAGAGCAGGAGAAGATATTGTTATTGGCTTTATTGACTCTGGGATTTTTCCGCATCATCCAAGTTTTGCCTCTCACCACACAGCAGTGCCTTATGGCCCTCATCCTAGTTACAAAGGGAAATGTGAAGATGATCCTCATACTAAGATTAGCTTCTGCAACGGGAAGATCATAGGAGCGCAGCATTTTGCTGAAGCCGCTAAAGCAGCTGGTGCATTTAACCCGGATGTCGACTTTGCTTCTCCAATGGATGGCGATGGACATGGAAGGTTCGTCTTGTTGGTTTCTTAAAATATGATTTACAACATTTGAGTTTTATGAAAAGCTTCTTAGTATGCCCAAAATAATATATATTAGTTCACACAATATGATTAGTTCATACTGAGATTTATCTCACACTTCTTAGAACTGCTTATCCCTTTGCACATATAAGTTTATTTAGCAATGCTTTTTTGGTTCTTATTGAACAATTGGCCTTTCAGTCACACAGCAGCTATTGCAGCTGGGAATAATGGTATTCCGGTGAGGATGCACGGCTATGAATTTGGAAAAGCGAGTGGGATGGCTCCTCGTGCTAGGTAAATAGATAATCCACAACTGGTGGCTTTAAAGACATTCCCTTTGCTTGTCTTTAAAAGTTAAATGCTATTTTGTTTCAGGATTGCTGTTTACAAAGCTCTCTATCGGCTTTTCGGAGGCTTTGTAGCTGACGTGGTTGCTGCCATTGATCAGGTGAGCAAGAACTTAGCAGACTACTAAATTGAAAGGACCGAATTGTACTAAGCTTTGTCCATTTGCAAATGAAAATATGATGAAACGATGATTTCTCCTGCTGCATTTGTTCCAGTTTCATCAAAACTCTGCTTCTTTGTTCTGTTTGAGAATCATCACAAGTGAAATAATAGTTTTAACTAACTTCCTTGAATTCTAATATTTGACATTGGTCAAGAATCAAAATTCAAAATTCATTCTGTAAACATAGTATACTTTTCTGAGCAGGCTGTTCATGATGGAGTTGATATTTTGAGCCTCTCGGTTGGTCCAAACAGTCCTCCAGCTACTACAAAGACAACATTCTTAAATCCATTTGATGCTACACTTCTTGGGGCTGTAAAAGCTGGTGTTTTTGTTGCTCAAGCTGCTGGAAACGGAGGTCCCTTTCCGAAAACTCTGGTTTCATACAGCCCTTGGATAACTACTGTAGCTGCTGCAATTGACGATCGCAGATACAAAAATCATCTAACCCTTGGAAATGGAAAAATGCTTGCCGGAATAGGATTATCTCGTAAGTTTCTCCTTTCTCTGATCTAAGTATATATAGATCAGAGAACGTTAGTTTATCCTGAGTATTTATATTGTTTTTTTGCTGAATCATAATGTGTTTGTGCAGCTTCTACTCGACCTCATCGTTCGTACAAGATGGTGTCTGCAAATGATGTTCTGCTTGATTCTTCTGGTACGAAATACAATCCGTCGGATTGCCAGAGGCCAGAAGTCTTGAACAAGAAATTGGTTGAAGGAAACATTCTGCTTTGTGGATATTCTTTCAACTTTGTTGCTGGTTCAGCTTCCATCAAGAAAGTTGCTGAAACAGCCAAGCATCTAGGCGCCGCTGGTTTCGTTCTTGTTGTCGAAAATGTTTCTCCAGGAACAAAGTTCGATCCTGTTCCTTCTTGCATTCCAGGAATTCTGATTACAGATGTCTCTAAGTCAATGGTAATACAGTTTCGATGCATTCACTAAACAGTTATTCACTCCCTCATATTTTCCTCAACTTGGAATGCCTTTTTTCCTTCCCTAGGATTTGATTGATTACTACAATGTCACGACGTCGAGAGACTGGATGGGAAGAGTAAAGAACTTTGAAGCTGAAGGAAGCATCGGAGACGGTTTGGAACCCATTCTTCACAAATCCGCACCTGAAGTGGCTCTGTTCTCAGCCCGAGGACCCAACACTAAAGATTTCAGCTTTCAGGATGCTGATCTCCTCAAACCAGATATTCTTGCTCCGGGCTCTCTAATATGGTCTGCTTGGTCTGAAAATGGAACAGACGAGGCTAATTATGTCGGTAAGCATTTCGTCAAATCTTGTCAGAATTATCCATAAGTACCCTAGAGCTAGAAACTAAGTGATCAGTTTTTTTGACTATTGAGCAGGCGAAGGATTTGCACTAATATCTGGTACAAGCATGGCTGCACCGCACATAGCGGGTATAGCTGCTCTGGTGAAGCAGAAGCATCCTCAATGGAGTCCAGCTGCTATCAAATCAGCTTTGATGACGACTTCAACAGTCATAGATAGAGCAGGAAGGCCTCTCCAAGCACAGCAATACTCTGAAACAGAGACAGTAACGCTTGTTAAAGCAACACCATTTGATTATGGAAGTGGTCATGTCAATCCAAGTGCTGCTCTAGACCCTGGTCTCATCTTTGATGCAGGTGAAAATTCTCTCCACTCAAATGGCATAAACTTGTTGGTTTTCTTTATCCGCTTTTTGATCTTTGGTCAATAGGACACACATTATTGATCTATGATTGTAGCGGGTGAGCATTCAGTTTTTCAGTTTGGTTTATATGCCTATAACCTCTAATGATTGATTGGGTTTTCTTGTAGGTTACGAGGACTATTTAGGTTTCTTGTGCACCACGCCCGGTATCGATGTTCACGAGATAACAAACTTCACAAACACTCCCTGCAATTACAAAATGGTTCATCCTTCAAACTTCAACACACCATCCATAGCCATCTCTCATCTCGTGAGAACACAAACCGTAACGAGAAGAGTGACGAATGTTGCAGAAGAGGAAGAAACATACACAATCACATCGAGAATGGAACCATCCATCGCCATTGAAGTGAGTCCTCCTGCGATGACGCTTAGAGCGGGAGCTTCTAGAAGCTTCTCGGTGACTCTAACAGTGAGATCGGTGACCGGAGTTTATAGCTTCGGAGAGGTTACACTGAAAGGAAGCCGAGGGCATAAAGCGAGTCTCCCTGTGGTTGCTATGGGACAAAGGCGATAAACAAAATATGAGATTTTGTAATATTATTATTATTATTATTATTGTTTTTGTAATACGCAGTAATAATAAGAAAGTAGTTTTGTCTAAGTAAAAAGGAATAATTCAGTTTGTATAATTAGTTTTTTTGTTTGTTTGTTGTTTTCTAAAACTCTGTTTTAAGAGATAATAGTATTATAGTAATACGATTAAATGTTATATGCTTTAGCTCTCTTTTACAGTGTAACTACAAATCTATTTTTTTGTTGCCAAAGGAAAAAATTGGAAAAAGTGATTTAAACTTTCTTTTGCATGATTCTAACTTTTAATTTTTCTTCTAATCTTGAATTTAATAACATGTTTCCCCATCTTAAAAAAATTAATTGGTCTTGCGCAAAAAAAAACCAACAAAATTCTTATTAAAACATTGAAATATTAAGAATCAAGAAGCTCACATTCAGTTCTCTGGAAATAAACCTTCATGGTTCGAAGATCATAACCAACATTATAATTTTGCTGAGCCATGGCACCTATAACGCTCATATCATCGAACGTGTTCATAGTCATAGCCAAGCAAAAGCTATCTCCATTTTCACTGCTAACGAACAAGCTCTCAACGTCTAACGCCAGCTCAGCGCCGCCGGCGAAATGAAACGTGACGACCGGAAATCCGAAGAGATTAAGTTTCATATTCCCTTCGTAGCAAGGATTCGTGTATTGCTCCCAATCTTGGACGCGTCTGAGAACTTCTCCTAGAAGAAAATCGATTTCTACAGAGAGCGTGTCGTAAGCTTCTCTGGCTAGAATCGTCGGTGAGCAACCCGTGTCGATGACCGTACCTCCTTGGGACCCATATCTTTTGAAAACATCGGGTTCGATGTCGAGAAGTTTCTCTCCCAAGGAGATTGCTTGTAGGTCAAGGTAGTAACGATCTTGGAATATCTGTAAAGGCGTTGGATCGCCTTCGGTTTTGGCGCCATCACCGAGGATGAGAATGTTGTGAGGGTAAGTCGGATCGGTTAAGGTACCGACTCAGTAAGAGAATTTAGAGCCGAAATTACGAGTTACTATCGAGAATTTACCGGGTCCTAAACCGAGCACGCCGCTGTATTGAGTGAAACCGGAGTTGTCTTGTCCACAGCCGAAAACAATGTCTGGTTTAGAGATCAAACCGTCGTCAGATGTTTGAAACGTGAGCTTTTCCTCAGCTAGAACGCCTCGGGTGCTCGAAAAGTCACGGTAACTGAGGTAGTATTGGCAAGTTCCAGTCTTTTCGTCGCGAAAGATTCTGGGCATGGCGTGTGGTGCCGATTCGCAGGAAGCGTTACGGTAAGTGGATGATCTTGAAGGGTGAAAAAATGGAATTGTTTGAGGGTAACATTTGCAAGGAAGACATTGGATCCAAGTTAGGTCACTGCCTGTGTCTATGAGTAGAAGTTGCGGGACTGGTGGGTTGCCGATAGAGATGTTTGCGAGGAATGCTGCTGGACTCGGAATAGGAGTGACATGTGAGACGATATCAGCTGTTTCCGTGGTCCACAAGTTATCTAGACGAGAAGCAGGGGTTGACTTGAAAGACAAGTAACCTTTCTTTATGTTTGGTGATTCTCGAGTGTTGATTGATTTCGTGTGTATTAGCCGTAATGTAAGTTGGGGATGCGAAGTGCATCGCTTGGGGCACGTGAGAGCGATTAGAGAGATAAGAAGGGCGGTACGAAATGTTAGAGAGATGGCCATTTGATTATCACGAGTGTGGTTTTTCTTCCGGTTCTTTTAACATGAGTCGAAGAAAAAATGGCATTGACTCTTTGTGTGAACTTCTTTTTCGTATGAAAGGGTTATTTTCTTGCATGATTCATTAATTTTACCAACATAACTTCAACACATACCAATCTGATCATATGTTAGGCATAAAGATTACGTTCCTTGATCTCACGTGTGTAGTCTAGATTCAAATATGTTTTCAACAAAAAAGAAGAACACGAACGAAAAGAGTACCACGATCATGGATTTGTTTTTTTTTTTTTTTTTNTTTTTTTTTTTTTTTTTTTTTTTCTCAAAGAATAATAATGTACATATCATAATCATGGATATCACATAGGGGTATTCGTTTAACAAAACAAGCGTCTCTTGCCATAAGTTCTTTTTTAAACCTCAACACTTCCAAATAACTTTCTTTTAAATAGTTAAATAATTATATGATTTGTTTTTGGGTTTTATAATTTTTTTTCCGTTTTTTTAAAGTTAGGATTCTCTTTTATTAATTAGTAAAGTCAAGACTGATCTCGAAGCAATGAATGTTTGTTCTCAGAGAATTGATCGTGGTGTGTCCCCTTTGATTACTAATATCATCTTTGTTCCATTAATTGTTGGTTTAACTTGACCATATCGTGAAAAACCTCAATAGAGGTTTTTTTTTCTTTTATAATCGCTCCAATCTCAACTAGCTAGAAGATTCTTTTATATATATATATAAAAGAAAAAATCTGTGTGGTAAAAAAATCTTGATTATGTTAAAAATAATATGCAATTATTAGTTGTGAAAATTCCATTGTTTCGGTGTGGTAAACTCATCTCAAAGAAGAGTAGTTGAAGATTAGTTTTTTTTTTGGTTGAGCAATAAATTCATATCTATCTCAAGAATTACCTTACGAACCTATTATAAATTGAGATACACAATATAAAAAGGAAAATGAGGATCCAGTGCAATTATTGTGCTTCCAAAACCGGTTTGGTAACTAGGTTGGAATACCAATGGATCAATCAGGAGTAATGTCCCATCCACACATATCGATTTGACTCTAAAGTAATATAAATCGTCTTCAATCTCAAAAAAGTGTTTCACATAGAAAAAAAATGGCAATTCTTTTTACATCTCGTTTCGTCTATTTCATCATCTTCATTTTCTGTAGCTCTATAGTTTTTTCGTCAGCATCTCCGACTCTTGTTTTCAATCTCATTCACCCAAACGAAACCTAATCCCTAGAACCACCAAATGTCTCCCATATGAAGGAAGCGTCCATTGCACATCTAGACTACTTGCAAGCCAGGGCAAATGGAGATATAATCGCACACATTGCCCTTAACTCCTCAACAACTTTCTTGGTGAACATATCAATAGGCAGCCCACCGGTCACGCAACATCTCCACATGGATACAAGCAGCGGTTTTCCTTGCACCAACTTTTATCCACAAAGCTTCCCATTTTCGACCCTTTAAGATCTTATACTTACCGCAGCGAAGCTTGCAACCTCGCTTAACCTTCGACACCAAAACCGGTTCTTGCGGGTACTCCATGAAATACATAGACGGTATATGGAGCAAAGGTACATTAGCTAAAAAAACGCTGACGTTTAATACTATTTACGATGAGTCTTTTTTCAACCTCTTTACCTAATGTGGTTTAATTATTCAGTTATGGTATTAATTAAAAAAATGACATTATCAATTAATTTTATTTTTTTTTAATTATCATCAGATTGCAAAATGCTAAGGGTTCAACTTGTTTTGCAAAGACCATGCCACTCAATCAGCCGATAACACAATCAGCCCGACTAATCTCTGGGATGAGCCTAACCAGTGAGAGCACATTCCACCAAGTTAATGGGCTGAAGCTGTCTCGTCACCAAAAGTGTCACGGCTCTCTATTTTTGTTAGTGTTTTTTTTATTTGATTTTGCACGAGCTTTTGGCGTTGTTGTGTAAGAGTTGTTAGACAGATTACCCAATTGTGGAGTTCTTCTACTCGCTTATATATAAATTATATAATATAGTTTTCGCTTATATAATATAATGACTACAAATTTTCGAATTAGTTTCGTTAAATTCACAGTGGAAAAACGCAAAATAACACGTTCGATCAATACATTTGATTATGGCGAAAATCTGGAGTGAGGGAAAGAAGACAGTTTTTGCATTAATGATAAACCATTATAGATTTGTATGTGTCATCTTTTACATGACTATTATTGTCGGTTTTTAAAGAATGGATTTGAGGTTCAAATTCTAACAAGTATATTATTTAGTTAGGAATACTTTTCCTAGTGCGTCGTAGAGAATAACCGGCCACAAACACACTTGTCATATCCTTAGTCGTGGTAGGAGTAACAATATTTTGAAGAGCTTTCTTATATAGCCATAATAATATGGATCGATTATTATAGTTAATCAAACAATTTACTACTTTCAACTTTAATCCATCTTTATTGACTAATATGAGTCTATGAGCATTGGGTTGCAGAGACCATCACGTAGCAATAGAAGATCGCTTGCCCAGTCCATATGTACAACAGTAGAGTCGAGACTGATCTCGAAGCAATGAAGGTTTTTTTCAGAGAGAATTGATTGTGGTGTGTCCCCTTTGATTGCTAATATATCATCTTTGTTCCATTAATTGTTGGATTAACTTGACCATATCATGCAAAACCTTATTGAGTTATAATCGCCCCAATCTCAACTAGAAGATTCTTGATTATGTCAAAATAATATGCAATTATTAGTTGTTAAATTTCATTGTTTTTGTGTGGTCAACTCATCTCAATGACGAGTAGTTGAAGATTAGGTTTTTCTTTGTTGAGCAATAAATGTATATCTATCTCAAGAATTACCTACGAAACTATTACAAATTGAGATACACAATATAAGATTTCTACAAAAGGAAAAACAAAATCACATCGCTTGAACAGCTCGATTGTTCAAAGAAACTACTAGAAGTAAAACGCTTGGATTCTTTGTGTCCGATCCGGGTTCAAAATTTCTTTGCTACATATGATTATTTTTAAATAGGAATATTTAAAGTTTAATTCTGGTCCATCATCTTCTATATATGGTTTAACAAAAAAAAAGAAGTAAAAACGTTGAATAAAGGGTAATCCAAAGAAAAATGAAAAAATAATAATAATAACAAAATGATTTCGAGTATCAGACAGATTTTGAGAGCCTAGCAGAAAATCTGCTTGACTGGTTGCAATGCAAAATATAAAAAAAAGACTGAAATATGTTAATAAAGAGAAACAAATAAGACATCAATCCTCCATATCTTCCCCCAAAAATATCTTCAATTTTGTTCTTCAATAGATCATACGCTTCTCTAACCAAGCTTTTTAATGAGGATCCCGTGTCAATTATTGTGCCTCCAAAACCGGTTTGATAACTACGTTGGAATACCCACGGGATCATTCGGGAGTAATGTCCCATCCACGCAAATCACTTTGATTCTAAACAATTTATATTAGGTTAGAATCGAAAGCAATCGGCGTGAACGGGACATTACTCCCGATAGATCCGTTGGTATTCCACTGTAGTTATCAAGCTCAGTTAAAATCGACACGGGAACCTCATTAACAAGCCTGGTTAGAGAAGCGTATATATGAGCCATTGAAGAAGAAATTTGAGGAAATTTTTGACGGAAGGTTTAAGACTGCGTATGTGCCTCAACCTGGGAAGATGCAGATGGTGAGTGCTCCAATATAATGGAGATTTTAAGCGAGATGGCTCAACTAACAACGTTTCATTTTTAGTTTTTAAAATTTTCAGTGTTTCTGCGTGGTCATCTAAAAGAAGAATAGTTGCAGATTAGGAGTTTTCTTGTTGAGCAATTAATAAATGTATGACCCAAGAATTACCAACAGTTTAACCAAAAAGAATAATAATGGTGGACATGTATATCGATTGTTTAAAGAAATTAGCACGAATCAGAAGTGGAGCAACACTGGTGGAATAATCCAAAAGACAATATGAAAAACGATCTCGAGTCTCGTATAAATAGTTATCGAATTGTGGAGTTCTTGTACTTGTTGAGATAAGCTTGAATAATAAGTAATCCTAGAGAGATTAGGATTAGAAAGTATATTTAGGAGTTATCTAAATATATATTACCTAATAGGATTAGGAATTGTCTAAACTTTCATTATATAAGGAGATGCTAAGTTGTGGCATAACTCATGAGTTTATGAGAGATTTGAGAGCTTTAGTTTTTGAGTTATTTTTCTAAAGCTAATAAAGAGAGATATTCTTTATTGATCTTGAGTTTATATCATCATTGAAGAACTTTAGTACTCGCTTATATATAAAGACACTACAAATTTTGTTCTATAGAATATTTAGTCTACTTTGGTTAACATAATTCGATTTTCCAATTAGTTTCGTTAAATTCACAATGGAAAAACGCAAAATAACACGTTCGATCAATACATTTGATTATGGCGAAAATCTGGAGTGACGGAAAGAAGACACAGTTTTCGCTATGATGGATATAAATTTGTATGTGTCATCTTTTACATGAATATTATTGTCCGTTTTTAAAGATTGGATTTGAGGTTCAAATTCTAACTAGCATATTATTTAGTTAGGAATTTTGACCAAAAAAAAAAAAAAAAAAAATATTATTTAGTTAGGAATAAGACCCTGTTAAGACTTGATCAAAAAAACGTCCGGATAATATATTTCCTAGTGCGACGTAGAGAATAACCGGACCACAAACACACTTGTCATATCCTTAGTCTTGGTAGGAGTAACAATATTTTGAAGTGCTTTCTTATATAGCCATAATAGTATGGATTATTATAGCTAATCAAACAATTTACTACTTTCAACTTGAATCCATCTTCATTGACCAATATGAGTCTATGAGCATTAGGTTGCAGCGACCATCACGTAACAATAGAAGATCTAGCCCAGTTCATATGTACAAGTTGTGCGACTGGTTAGTCTGGCTGAATAATTTTTTTTTTTTATGTTTGAGGTCAAAACCAAAGAACATATATTATGTGCAAATAAACTCTAGAAACCTTTATAAGTTTGTTTCTTCATCATTCTGAACAAAAAAAAAATCGATCCAAAAGAAAAAGAAAAAAAACAGTCGAAAATTCTCTTTTTCACAATAGTAAAGTAACAATATGAGATATACCGAAAAACAGAATCGAGAAAAATAAAACCAACGTCTCCCTCCAACCAAATGAAGCAT
The DNA here is from genome assembly GCA_900406395.1 of Kernera saxatilis. Taxonomy (NCBI): domain Eukaryota; kingdom Viridiplantae; phylum Streptophyta; class Magnoliopsida; order Brassicales; family Brassicaceae; genus Kernera; species Kernera saxatilis. The sequence goes on along the minus strand of OVAY01000854.1, from coordinate 20,616 downwards.
CAATTGAAAAAAGTTGTCAATACCTCCGCCTTAAGCTTCTAGACTTCTAGTGTTAGAGCTTCTGTGGATCTTTCCCAGAATACTCTTCAAAGATGATTTTGATTCATGTGGGTGGGGAATCGAACGTTGGTCAAAGAATCTGAGTGTATAGAATACCTTTTTTTTATAATCACAAATGCCAAGTAACAGATCTTGTGTAATTTGAGAAGAGATCCAACAATTTATCGAGCGTATCCGGATGAAATTTCCTTCCAAACAAGTAGCAAGGTCTTTTGATTCCGTTCCACATACAAGGCATCCATAATTCTTCACCCTGTGTTAACCAAAAGCAAGGTGTTGTTTTTTATAAAAAAATCAGAGCTTAAATACGATAGAAAACTGGTTTTGAAAGTGCGTACCATTCCAACACTTGTGACATGTACGACCATGTCAGTAGACTGCAGATGGATAAATCAAAATTTTAAGACTTGGTTAGTTTTCTTAATCAAAGCATTGGAAGAAACTGATGCAAATATGGTAGTTTTTGGTTATATCTACATATATACCGTGAGGTTGTTTAGTAACTCATGTGTGATATCTTCAGGCATATATGTTTTGGGATGCCACTTTCTCTCAGACCAATCAACTTGTGTTACAGTCCAGTTAGAAATGCCGCTGGGATCGAGCATCTGCAACCGAAATATATAATCGATGAAGAGAAAATAGGAGATTTTCTTTCCTTTTTGAGTTGAAACGAGTGCTTACATGAAAGAATGTTGGCAGATAGTGTTCATCAGCTATGCAGTTCTTGTTGTTCTCTATACCTGGCTGAAGAAAATAAAAATGCAAGCCCTCTTATGAATGAGTGGTCATTTTCAAATATGTTATGACTTTGTAAAAAAAGTGAAAGGAAGGTAAAAGAAACATCCCCTGATACTCACCCCGCAGTAATCCCGGAATTTAGAGTAGTAAAGACTGTCTGCCATAGTTGCTACAGCATGTTGTCGCTTCATGGTGAACCACTGCACAGTAGCACTAATACATCACTAACAAGGAAAACTTACGGGTCCGAATGTAGATTTCGATTCAGAAAAAATGAATGCCGGATTTTGCAGACTTATGCTGGTCTATTTCTAGTCCCTAAAGGATCAACTTGATCCTTCTGCCATGTTAACAATAAACAGCATTGAAACAGAACCAATTCCTTAGCCTTTGTTATTTAATGCATCAGGTGAGCATTATCAGTGGCGGATCTAGAAATAATGCATTATTACTGGATCAATGACAATTGTTTTACCTGTGCACCCTTTCGAAAATCCTTCTTTGGAATTTCTGGCAACATGTGATTCATATGCCTGCCTGATCCATGTTCACCTGGATCGTCAAAGCTGAAGAATAGAAGGAAATCACATATGTAAGGATAAAGAAATTGGGAAGAAGAGTGAAAGGTGAATTTGTCAATCCGATGAAACTTGTCTTTTTACCAGTCAACATAGCTGACGTTGCTGTACATCAGGTAATTGTAAATGTACTCAAAACTTCGAAGTGGTACACAACTGCAAAACCAGAAACACTCAAAAGTGTTAGCCAAACTCAGAGAGTGATCAGTGAAAAGGGAAGCAAGAAATCATGAAATCACCTATCAGAGAGTAAAGCAAATTGCTGGTTAGCAGGGTCTCTAAGAGCATTAGCCAACAACCGTCTTTCTGCATCAACCATTGATATTCTTCCCCACACCACCTGCGGATGAAAAATACACATTTATTTCCATGTTAATGGAAAAGAATATGAAATCATCAAAGGTAGGCATCAGAAAATGATAAAAAGGAGACAAACCTCATCACTGCGAATTTCGCGATTGACAAAGTAACGACTGTAGTGAACTGGCCTTTCCTTTGATGCATGGATATAAACAGAGAATTTCCCTTCATGGCCCTGTGAGGAGGGAAAACAATTCTAAAACCATCAGCCAAGGAAACAAGTTCAAGAACAAACCATCTGCATATTAAATCTCCAAAATGGCAAGTTCTATATGAGGCCCATTCAAGTCGATTGCTGCTGTATCCAAGTTAAATTATCTAATCTGAAAAAGAAATCTATCATTCCCTTTCATCAGTAACTTCCTAACCAAAGGGAAACTGACACAATTTCTGAGGAATAAGGAATTGGCAAGAACAAAAGTTTACCTGGAAAAATCTGTCCCATAGCCGTTCGAAAGGCAATGTACCGGGAGTTAAGAACATGAATGCAATTTTGGAATTCTTTCTTATGACAGGAGGGTTACTCAGTATTTCTCTAATCACTACACGAGCTGCAATCTCATCATCTGAATATTCCCTCAGAGAAGGTGGAAGCCAATCAGCTAAAGCCTTGCATCCTCTTGACGATATCATATAACAAGCACGTTTACTGTGATGAGGGTACATGTAAGCGATAATAGCGAACATGCTGATCAGTGAAAGCACCATGATGATCCATACTCGTCTTCGTGTAGGAGCACGGTGGCGAGCTCCAGGCAAAGACGCCATATCCCGTAGGTTTCCTAGACTCCACCTTTTAACTGCCTTCATCTCATCAAACCTTTTATTGCAGAGCCAAAACACCTCAACAGCTAATTTCTTCACCTTTTATTGCCTAATCTAGATGAACAAAGCTAACTTCTGATCAAATGAAGAGTGTTCCTCTTGTCAATTCGAATCAATCAAAACCTGGAAAGTTACAGAAATAGAAACAATAATGAATATTCAATCCAAAATATACAAAGAACACACAAGAATGAAGCTTTCAATTCCAATTCATTTCTATAAGATTAGTCCAACAACCAAGTTCTATCTATCCACGAAACCGAGGAAAGTCAAACCAGCCTCACAGTTCCCTAAAGCCAATTCAAACGAAACATACACACAGAGACGCAATTATTCCAGTCAACGATTCCCACGAATGCTTCACGAGATAAATACTTTCACGAATTTAAAGCATTTTCTCGGAAAATCATCCGATTTCCCGGAAAACAAAATCAGAGCAGAACGAGATCAAACGAAATCAAGACCTCCAATTCCGTTCAGTTTCAATTAACACAAGCACATATCGGAAGTACATTCCGATCCTTTCCTAGCTAATCGCATCGCCCAAACAAAAAATCGAAAATCGAAATCAAACACGATAACACCCAACGCATTACGCGCATCAACGAGAAACAATGTGAAGAATAGAACCTGAAATTGTCAAACGGAAACCAGATCTAGGCACACCGTAAGAGTCTCCGTATCTCCGTCTTGATGTGCTAGATTTCTATTTCTTGTCCGTTTCCCCAATCAAAGATCTCAGGGAAAATCTGAGAAAATTCAAACTCTCGAGAGCTAGGTACGCAAATGAAACGTATATATATCGCCTTGATCGTATGTTTATGCACGCATATGTAAACGTCTCTTGACAGTTTCAAAATTTTCCTTCTGTTATTTTCCTCTCACGAATTCGTTTCGTTTTCTCTCTGATCTCTCTCCTTCTCTCTCTCTCTCTCTAACTATGAAATGAAGAAATGCCTGTGAATGAGCTACAGAGAAAATGACGACGACGAAGAAGAAGAAGAAGATGCCAATTGGGTTCGAAACAGAGGAAGCAAATTTTGAGGCAGAGATTAATATTTACGACTATAAAATTAAATCAAGAAAATGCATTTGGCGGAAAAAAATATATGAAATAATAGCATTATTAATAACCGTATGACGTGTAATTTTGCTAATGGTCAGATGGGAGTGCGTGTCTTTTCCATGATTTTTGGACGATTGTGGCTGGTTCATTTGTAATTAAAAAGTTTTAGTGGTTACAAGGTGAAGTAATTAACAACGGTTTAAAAATAACAATGCATAAAATTTACTATTTTGTCTGTTACCAAAAGATAATAGTTTAACATAATTTGTAGTAATAATGTACTTCTATCATTCCGTTAGAAGTTTTTTACTATTTTATTTTATTTGCTTTAAAATTTGTTTTTTATGCAAAAGTTAATTTAAATTGATGTTTTATGACCATTTGTATTCTATAATATTAATTTTATTTATTCTAATTAGATATTGAATGATTGTTTTTTTTGTTTCTGGTTTTAATGTTGATTCGTTTTTTTTTTGTTAAACGATATTAAATGATGTTTTTAATGTAAAAAGACAAAAATTAGAATTTATGTTACTTTTTTAAGTTCGTGCTTTTAACTAAAAATATTAATATAATGGAACAAATGGAGTATTAATGATGTGAATTTAAAATCTGAAAGAAATGTATTAACATATGCTATAAACTTTAGATTCTACATTATAATTGATATTTAAAAATCTGCATCTACCACTCGCATGTTTATCACTTTCGCATCCCATGCAATGTCGTGGCCAACCTTGGATTTGTTTGGTTGGATTTGAATATATATATATAAAATAGGATCCGTTGAATCTGAGACCAGCATTCACATCAAAAGTTTACCAAGTCATTAAGTCGTTGGCCAATTTGGTCCCCATCAAGGAACGTAGGGATAGTTTATGTTTGGTCCTAGCGATCGTGATTAAGGATCCACTTTTTAGCACATACACATATTTGACAATTTCTAAATTTCATATAAGACTTTTTGGTTTGAAAATTAGTTCTGACTTCGCCTAAGAGACCCAATTGATGATTACCCTAATATATAATTCCTAGACATAATTCATCCACTTGGATCATTTTTTTTTGTTATTTTAAGTTCATTAATTTGGAGGAACCTTCTCTGCCAGACCGATTCAAGTGTATACTCCAATTCTATATGTTTTTTTATAAAAAAAAATTATATGAAAATTGTGCAACTTGACATAAAATTCATGTGATCTTAGCCAGGCATGCACGATGTCCACATTATTATTCTATTGTTCAAACAAATGATCAATGTTGTCTGAGTCCATGCATTGCATGCTCCTCACTTCCTTTAATTCATCCTCATTAAAGAATATAAACTCGATTTTAATAACTAGAACCATTAAAAGAAATCTTTCTTTGGTTAAAAAATTAAAAGGTTGTTTGTATATGAAACTTTCGAACAACATAATGAAACAATTATTTTTAGAGACACTTTGTTTCCGAGATTATGCTAAACTGGCTATAAAAAATAGATTTAGTGATTTTTTATCAACATGTTTAAGTGATTTTTTCTAAGAATTAAAGTATGACGTATGTGAGTTTGGTTGTCATACATACATGTATACAAATACAATGAAATACATACATTTCTCTTTTACAGTTTTCGTCACTATTTCCGTACTTCATCATATTTTCCTTATATATATATTTTTAAAACTTCAATATTTAACGCCTTGCGAATATCTAACTTGGCGCAAAACATCAGTTTCGCCTTTAACATAAGAAAAGACTTTGACTTGCGAATTCGGGGCCAACTATTAAATGGACCTATAATACGACCAAAAAGAAAGGAGCGACCAAGTCAAGCTGTATAAAATATTTCAAGCTCTCTAGAAATATTGTTAATTAATATATTCTACGTTTATGTATTTGATGCATGCAAAGTTTTAAAACCGAAATTAAATCCCAAGCGCAAGACAGTCAGAGTAATTAAGGGTTGAATCCGCGAGGAGAAGTGAATAATACACTAGGAATACAAGAATTAGCCGAACCGAATAAATAGTTAAGATATTTTAATTTCCAGTAGATATGTGAATATAAATTTATAACTTCATCTCAAAACATAGATCTACTAGAATTTGAAATACCTCAACTATTTATTCGGTTCAAAAACTCTTGCAAGTTACAACTAAGTAATTAGAAGAAGAAAAAAATGTTCGCAACATATATAACAAGTTTTAGCTAATTAAACTTACAAACTACCCACCAGATTAGCAAGACCAATTAACTTGAAGGTCTTGGTGACTTGGTCAAAGATCGAATTGTTTTCTCAGCTTCTCGAACATAGAATGCACTAAAGAATTTCGTTAAGACGATTCCATGGCGTAAACTAGTAGGGTTCAAAAAGAGTCCACCAAAAAAAGCAAAAGAATAAACTATAACTAGTGTAAGTATGCCAAAACAATACATATTCAAATACTGATAGTCATGAACAATAATCAATAGTATACTAAATTTGGTAAAGTCGGTTAATTATGACGAATTGTTATAATTAATAAAAAAATCAGGTAATAAAATCATGAAAAAGGAAAATTAAAATAATGAAAAGAGAAGACAATTTTTTTTAATTGAGCAACAAATTGGAGAAAATACTGATGAAAATTAAAAAAAAAAAGACAAATTATTAAATATCTACAATCTAGATTAGTTCAATTTATTTTTCTTTTTGAGATTTCACTTTAAACAGGGATAAGTATTGACAACACAAAATGTATGATATATGTTACAAAATAATTAATATAATAATATCTATTGACATACTGATAATCATGATCAATAGCCGTAATACACTAAATTTGGTTAAAATCAGTTATGAACTTATGAGTAGTTCCACTAAAGTTCACTAAAAATTTGCAAAATAGATATTATTGTGTCTTCTTATCGAATAGCAAAGTCCATAAAGAAAACATAACCATTAGCATATTTAAATTTTGAAAACCTTGAAAAGTAAGTTTAATTAATACATATATACTTAATAATTTAAACGATAAATATAAATATAAATATAAATCTGGGTCAATAATTACATTATATATAGACACTAAATGTCGATACATGTAATTATCGCAAACAAAACAACTTGTGAAATAAAAAATAATAATATGGAGAGGGCATCTTCACTTTTCGTTTTATTTTTCATCTTTGTCATGCTTGCTCCCGGTATTATCTCTTTAATCTTCCTCAAATAGTTGGCTTGTGAATGTTCGGGGTGTTCAAAGTTTAAACGCAGTTACAATAACATTGGCTACAAATGTTCTCTTAATATTGGCTTTTTATTGTTTTGGCCATAAGAAACTCCTTCATCAATGATGTAGACGTTCTTTTTAAAAAAAAAATATAATTCACATATTTTCAAAAAAAAAAAAAAAAACAATGGCCACTGTTTTGTGGCGCTCAATAACGTGGGCCAATCAATGCATTTTACTATGATATTGACCAGTGTTTTGGCTATCCTCTGTTATATTGTTTTTTTTTTTTGAGAACGGATCCTCTGTTATATTGTTGCTGAACAAAAGTGCATTCCGCATCTCGATATTATCCTTAAAAAGAATTCTAAATACTACTATATATATACATGTTTCATTCCGCATCTTGATATCAATCTAACCCAAAAAAAAATGAATTACTGAATTGTATATACATGTTTCTAGTTGAGAATAAGGTGACGGGAAAAATTTGCGACGAAGGTCTAGGTGGTTGTGAACAATGTGATGAGCGATGCAAGGCTAAGCGCGGTTCAACGGCCGAAGGTAGATGTGAAAGCCACACTTATAACCTATGCATGTGCGCCTACCAGTGTGGACCACCGCCGCCACCACCGGCGCCCAAAATTTGCTATGGCGGGGCTGGCTTGTGCAGCCAAAAATGTTGGAACCAATGTTGCAACCAAATTTGTGCAAGTATGAATTTGGGTGGAGCTGGATTTTGTGACAGCATTGGCAGTATTTATCTTTGCAAATGCCAATATCCTTGCTAGAACTATTTAATGTGTTTTATATAAAACCGGTAAATTTGTCTCTTTTCATATGAAAGAAAATTGAACTTAGATGTGGTAAGTAAATTATTATTATTCACCTTTATATATCTGCATATTTTCATGGAATTTGTAACATCTTGAGTGTCTTTCTTTGTGGACCCTTGCGGTAAGAGATTCATTTTTGGCTTATTGATCTTATTCTTAACTTAAAGAACACCCATTTGAAATAATAAGAAATCCTAGCAGCTTGTATCTTTTTTTTTGGGATAAAGAAGCCACTTGAAAAAAAAAAAAAAAAAAAAAAANCCCTTAAAAAAAAAAAAAAAAAAAAAAAAAAGCCACTTGTATCCTTTTCAAAAAAAGAAGAAGCCACTTGTATCTTCTTCTTCGTATGTTTTCTTCCTCTTAATCCGTTGTTGTTCTTAGCAAGAAATAAATGTCTTCCTAAATATGATTTCTCAGAATTAATAGATTAGTATTAGGTTTAAAATTTTCTTAACAGTTGTGTGTTTATTATCAACTTTGTGGTATTTAAAATCAGTTTTAGAAGAAAGTATTCGTTGAAAATTTTCAGTATACGTTTTGTGATGTAATATTACTCTTTTTATTTTTCAACTATCTTAGGACTGGCCCTCTTCAAAGAACAATTTTGAGAGAGAAAAAACACACGTAAAGATATGGAGAAGACAACTTCCTACGTATTCTTTGTTAGCTTCCTTATCATGTCTGCGTCAGGTATTATATCTTCTATCTTTCTTTTTTTAAATATATTATTCGCTTGAATTATTTTCCTGCGATTCTAAATGTTCTTAAATTTATATCTATGATTTCAATTAACATGTTGACAATTAACATATTTTGACTTAAATATGATAGTAATATTATAAATACTTTGTATTATATTTTTTACTGTGAACAACTTTGTCGTGATAATATATTTTATTCTTCTATGTCTAGTCATAATTGAACAATGTAGAAAAATAGAAGATTAAAAATGTTTTTATACTAATAGTTATTCTTTCTTTGTTAAATTAGTTATATATGTATTATTATTACAGTTACGACTCAGGCGCAAGGAAATATGTGTAGAGATGGTCTAGGCACTTGTGAAAACTGTGACCAGAAATGTAAAGCAAAGCACGGACCATCGAGCCAAAGTGGCTGCGACCGCAGTGTTGGGGTGCCATTATGCACGTGCTATTACCAGTGTCAACCTCAACCATCTCCTTCGTCCCCTTTGTCGCCTGGACCCAAGACTTGTAACAGTGGAACTAGTCTATGCACTGGACAATGTCCAGACAAATGTTGTGACATGAACTGCGCAAAAAAACATATAGGTGGACATGGAGTTTGTAACTCTATTGGTACTTCTCGTCTCTGTCAGTGTCAGTACCCTTGCTAGAGCCGTTACTATTTTGGATTTGTAAATCGGATTGGTTTTTTGGTTTTTTATTTTAGAATTGATCATGTTTGAACGTATTGAATTTGTAACTGCAAAAAGATTTTTTTTTGGTTTCGGGATGATTTGGTTCCTTCTGCAGCAAGCATCAAAATAAGTAAACAAAACTAAAACTAATTATTGAATAAATGATATCCATTGACAAAAAGAAGAAAGAGAATAAACGTTTGCAAGATGCTCCTTCTGGTTTTTCTCTATTTTTTTGTTTGGGACTCCTCCATTGAGAGAAAAAAGAAGAAGAGAATTCTCTGTTTTTTAATAATAACTTTTTAAAAGTATAAATATTTTGTTAAAAATATAATAAGAAAATGAAAAATATTAATAACAGAGCGCAGAGAATATTTCAAAAAACTTAGAATAGGAAATTTTATTAATTTTCAAATGTTTAAGCATTTGGTCATCTTCTACTTCTCTCAAATAAGACATTACATCTAATTTGACCGAGAATAATATTTTCTACGGAAAGAAACTTTATTGGCCATACCCATTTTGGCAATAAATCGGTGTATTTGAAAAGATCATAATAAATTATTTATGGACGGAAAACTAATGTTCGTATTCTAAAATTTGAAAAAAAAACTTAAAACCTATTTAAGTTGGAGTCTTCCTGTTGCTTTTAAATAGATTAACAAATGACCCAATAATATACAAACCGCAGAGAAAGATAAGTTTAGAAGAAAACTAGAACGTGAAAATATGGAGAGACTTGTATTCCTTGTTAGCTTACTTATCGTGTTTGCCTCAGGTGTGATTACAGATTCTATATATCTTTCAGCTTTTTTGCATTTTTTTTCAGCAGGATCCACTAGGTTTTGTCTGAAATGTGGAGTCGAGGTTCCAAATATCTTGTAGATATGGCAACGCCACTTACGCTAGAAGATCCGAAAAAGTTGTTATGTTTATTTTATTTCTTTGACACATTTTCTTACAGATTTAAATGTTCTAACATATAATTCTGTGATCACAACAAAAGAATTTTGATAGATCAAGAGTACAGGGATTCGATCGTCTATTCCCTGGATGAAATAAATTAGGTCATGGGACCTTGAATAAAAGCGAAAAAAAAACAAGATATTAGTATGATCGTAATATGATATTTTTTTTCTAATGATTAGTTTTTCCAGTGATAACACATTGTAAAAATTAACATGTCTAAATCATATAAAAATTGTATAAATGTAACAAATAACCCAAAAATATTTCCTTTATGCTAAGTTTAATAATGTATGTACATTATATTACAGCAGTGAATCAGAGTAGAGCAGCGATTTGCATTGACGGTTTAGGCACTTGTGAAAACTGCGACCAGAAATGCAAGGCCAAACATGGGCCATCGAGCGAAAGCAGTTGTGACCGCTCTGTTGGGGTGCCTCTGTGCAGGTGCTACTACCAATGTGCGCCGAAACCACCCTCGCCGACTCCACCCAAGACTTGCAATGGTGGGGCTGGTTTGTGTAGTCAAAGGTGTCCCGAAAAATGTTGTGATACAAACTGTGTAGAAAAGTATAGAGGTGGACATGGATTTTGTAACACCCTTGGTACTTATAGTTTCTGCCAATGCGAGTACCCTTGTTAAACCCGGTTGAAAAAATATGTTAACCGATTGTTTTTCTACTATTATTATTGTAACTTCAATAATGAGATGATGACGTAGTTTCTATGAACTGAATTGAATATTTAGCTAAATTTTTATATAGTTTAGTTTATGTTGCGAATAAAATTGTAATCACCGGAAATTTTGACAAGATTCTTGGAGACATATATTGCTAAATGAAATTAAATAAACAAAAGCATAATCTTTTCTCTCAAAGTACAAAAAATTCAGTGCTAAACCATTATTTTTGTAAGTAGACATATTTGATGTCTCCTATAAAAACTAAATCCTGGGAAGCAACGAGTCACGCTCGATACTCACTACAGTTTCAATTTAGAATTTTGGCGGAGAAGAGATCAATGAGTAAAATTAACTAAAAACTTGTATGTACTAATTACATGGCCCAATTCCGCACAAGTTACCATGAAATCTTTCTCTCCGTGTTAACATTAAGAAAGGTCCATGAAGCAATGCAGTTTCTTTGGATAGCCAAGAGTAAATATTGTATCAGAATGAAGCCGATTACAGAGAAAGAATCTGGTGATCTGTTAAGAAATAAGACTTTCTAATGGAGATCATCATGCAATTTTTTTAATTAATTACTACTGTATCTATATATCGATGGTTTTGTATAATTTTGTTTTTAAGTCATTCTGAAATAGATTAACAAAAAAAGGTCATTCTGAAATAATAAATAAAATTCATTATTATAGGGCCATGAATCGATTAAACGAATTTTTTTTTTTTTGTCAACCGACTAAAAGAATTATGTGCTCATTTGTGGCAACATAGCCACGGATTATTTATAATTTTTTTTATTCACATTCAAATTATGTTTATATTTTAAATGTTCTTATTTGTTCTCTATGATCTCAATTTATTACCATATTGAGACTTTAAATAAAATGATCTCAACTTTAAATGGATTAAAATATTTGTTGAACATAATATATAATACTTTTGTTAAGATAATGTTTTAAATAAAGTTCCATTTCCTTGTTACTACTGTAGACAAATATGCATGCGTTTTCTGTAAACAGGATTCAGATGATTACTTACAAATAATAATTGTTTGTTAAAAATAAACAAAATAATTGTTTTAATATTAAAAGAGATACAAATCCATAATTAAATCATTTCTTTCTCTTTTTAAATAGTGAATTTTAGATATATTAATCTTTTCTTTAAGAATCTAATAAGAACTATTAGTAAAATCTTGCAAAAAATTTAGAACAAGAAATTTTATTAAAATTTAATGATTTTGTGTGTGAAGTTTATTCATTGTATTTGTTTAGAACATCTTTTATTTCTTTCACACAACATGTTTTTTAGTAGGACCAATACTTGTCACCTAATGGTTTTTGTTAGTGTTATTGTTATGTCATCATTACTCCGGTCCAGATCCATATATTGCATGTTGTTGATAAAAAAATATATCTTTTGATAGAAAATAAGATTTAGTACATAAATAACTCTTATTGGGCATACCAATTGTGACAATAAATCGTTCTATATGGAAAAAAAAAATCATAATAACTAAATGTCTTCATTTTTTTAAATTTGAAACAAAATTAAGATATCTTTAATTTGGAGTCTTCAGTTTGCCTTTAAATAGATTAACTAAATGTCCCATTAGCATACAAACAATTACCTCAGAGAAAGAAGTTTAGAAGAAAACTAGAAAACGTGAAAATATGCAGAGGATAACGTCACTTGTATTCCTTGTTAGCTTACTCATCATGTTTACCTCAGGTATTATATCTTTCAACTATTATGTTTCTTTTCTTCTTCATTCGATATTATCTTTCTTACAGTTAAGTTAATGATGTATACAACGTTGCAGTTGTGAATCAGTGTAGAGCAGACCCATGCTCCGATACCCAAGGCGTTTGCGAAAACTGCGATCAGAAATGCAAGGCCAAACACGGGCCATCGGCCACAAGCCAATGTGCCGGTCCTGGTGGGGGTTTGTGCGAGTGCATGTTCCAGTGTACGGTTGTACCGCCCAAGACGTGCGCTGGTGGGCATGGTCTGTTGTGCAGTCAAAGTTGTGATGATAAATGCTGTGATAAGGATTGCTCACAAAAGTATCCTGGTGGACATGGAGCTTGTTACACCCTTGGTGACTATAATTTGTGCCAATGTCAGTACCCTTGCTAGAGCCGTTCTGACGAAATTGTATACCAATTCGTTTTCTTTAATTTATTATTGTAACCTATATAATGCGATGATAAAGTTATTGTAATTGTTTGGTTTGTGGATGAAGTAGTTTCTATGAAATGGATTTGAATAATTTTGCTAAAAAAATTTGGTAATATATATGAGATAGCTTTTGTTTTAAATCAATTGTAATCACCGAAAAATTCTCACATTACTAAGTAGTAGATAAAATTACAAAATACAGCATAGAAGTATCGACCCATTATATTGTTAGTACATCTTTGATATCTCTACGTGAGGATAAAATTATTATTGAATGTCAAACGAAAGGTAGAGGAAATTAGTTTTTGGTTTAGTGTAAGGTGTAGTTCTTCTCTGGTCCCAATCACGGAGTCATGGTCAATCTCGATCTTGAATCAAAATTTTCCTTACTTGGAGCCATTCACGTCCAAGAATCAAGCCCGATCAATAATGACTTGACCATATTTGTGACCATTGGTCAATTATCCAATCAACTTAATCAATCCCACATAATGAAACACATATCTAATGAAACATTGTTGTCACCCGGTAAATGATGGTAATTACTTCTAAACTACAGTTTTAAAAAATGATAATTATAGAATATTTAAAACTGACATGTGTCAAAATAATTGTATTTTGACATTGTTGTCACCCGGTAAATTATAATTAGTCCACATATTAAATTCTTATGTGGTGTTGAAATTTCGGCAAACAGTTGTATATTTCCGAAACTTGGTTACCTCATAGTTCTATAAATCCTCTTTTCCAATTTATAGATTTATCAACAACAATACTCTTAAGAGAGCAAAGAAAACTAAAAACAGCTATGCCTAAGAAAACTACTTCGCTTGTTAGTCTTATGCCAGGTTCAAAATTTCGCTAGGCCCTAGTCGGACGCTCGGGTTGGGACTAGCGACTAATCGGAAAATCGGAAATTTATCGGAATTTAATCAGGGACTAGTTTTAGGGTTATTTTAATGTATTAAAAACATATTAATCCATTATAATTAAAATTTTATATAATATTATTTTCAAAATTGCAATAAACACATGAAAACGTATTTTTTAAGCAAAATTTTATGATTTTCATAAAAATTTTAAACATAAATTAACTGTAAAACATCATAAACTCTAAATCTAAATGTCTGAATAACAAACAAAAAATTTATTTTATACTTGTAATCCAAAAATAATTGAGGTATGCAAAATTAGGCGGGGAGTAATCGGATTAGGCGGGGAGTAATCGGATTAGGCGGGGAGTAATCGGATTAGACGGAGAGTAATCGGATCAACGATTTTTTTTAAGGGATTAGTCATTAATCGTGGCGGACAGGGTGGGCCTAGCGACTAGGCGGGGAGTAATCGGAGCTAGGCGGGGATTTTTAGAACAAGGGTCTTAGGTACTCATAGGAATATTTAATTTTTTTTACAGATTATTTACTTTAATTTTAATTTCGCCTTTGCTCATTAATCATTGATATATCATAAATGTTCTTGTTTAATGTATGGATTTCTCGTAAGTGTAGTACTAATTTTTTATAATCTAAATATATATAAAATCAAAGACCGGTTTGGTTTGATATAGTTGAGGAGAATATAGGATGCATGGATGTTATTGGGACGTGCAGTTACATTCCGGATTGCAGTGGAGCATGCAGGGTTAGATTTGGAATAAATGCACGTGGCTTATGTGATCGCGACGGTGACGCTGGAAGATGTACTTGCGGTTACCCTTGTCCAAATGATTATAAGCCTCATGTATCTGATTTCTACACAACTTTGATATCTCAAAATAATATCAAAATCGTAAGTGCTATGATCTTTCGTAATAATTATAAAACAACTATATGATAGAGTGATGCGAGTTTAAGAATTGGAAGAATATTATATTGACTCAACAAAAACGCGGTGGAGATGAGATGCGTCTTGGGAGGCTGGAGCGAGAAGGAAGGCTGGAAGGCATGGTCCGATGCACTGATTTGTAAGTAGTAGAAGAAGTTGAGAAAGTTTAAGGAATGAATTAAGCTAAGTATCTAACTAATAGAATCATATTAACATAAATACAAATCTCTAAAATATATATTCATAATATTCTCAATAATGTCATGGATATTCTAGATCTTTCTACACTATACACCTGCGATTTCGGTTAATTCGAAATAAATCGGTTCGGTATTCTATCTTTAACTTTTTTTCATACAAATATTCGAGTTTAAGTTTCCGTTCAATTAATTGGGATCAATCTATTGGTCTCAATATAGTCTTGGTGAGTTCAACTCAAAAAATCTGACTACCTATTCCAAAAACTCGATTAGAAATTTGGCAGAATTTTTGACTAATCCTTGAATGATTGTTCCAAATATGATCAAGTCATTGTTGACCGGCCTTGATCGATGGGCAGCATTGGATCCTTCGTTTTTGAGTAATGACTCTGAACATGATTGATTATAGAACGTGATTGGCTCCAAATCAGACAACTCTTATTTGATTTAAGATTCGAGATTAACCATGAATTCATCATTGGCATCGGAGAAGTAAAGTCCGCTCGTTATTGATCCAAGTTGGAGAATATTTGTATCTTTCTTATAACTGATGGCCCATGGGCTTGATATGAGAACCATCGAGGACAGTCGGGCTCTAATAACAAATTTTCAGATCATTGGGCTCGATCGAACCTGGTTCCGAAGACTGCGTCAAAGTGTCCATTTTTGCAAACAATTTTTAGTATATTGCAAATCAAAACAAAATTGAAAGTATATTTAAAACGAAACTGATTTTTTTTAACCTTTTTCTAATTTTTTTATTATTTCACTTGTACAGCCAAACCTGACGTTTGTAAACTTTAAAATGCTGTAAACCTATCAGCCCCGAATTATAACCCTTACCATTTGGAAAGGTATAAGAAAACAAATTCTAATAAAATTGGATAAGAAAAAGGACCTTTATCACAAAAGTATAAATTTAATACCAAAACTTATATATTCAACTTTAAAATACCAAAACTACTATTGTATTAAACATGACATAAATGAATTTACATATTTATAAGTCTTAGTCATAAAATTGCAGTCAAATAGTTTTTGTTCAAACATATATATAATGGTAAATAATTGTATTTCCAAAACTTAGTCACCTCGTAATTCTATAAATCTCCATTTAGTTGTCTCCCAATTTTTCAGATATCTATTAACTAAAATCACCCTGTTAGCAGTTAATTTTAAGAGAGCAAAGAAAAAACAGCTATGGCCAAGACAACGTCTTCACTAGTTCTCCCCATCATCTTCCTTGTGATGTTTGTCTTAGGTATATATACATTTACCTTTAAGATTTGCTCAGCAATATTCAAATGTTCTACAGATTTTCTACTTTATTTTTAATTTTGCGATTCCATATATGTTCTAGCTGAATGTATTCATTTCTCGTAAGTAGTAATTATTTTTATGTTATCTAAATCTGAAAAGAAAAACGGTTTTGGTTGACATAGTTGAGCAGAATATGGGCTGCATGGCAAAACTTGGCTCGTGCGGTGTCATTCCCGATTGCGGTGAGGCATGCAGGGCTCAATTTGGACCAAATGCACGTGGCGACTGCGACCGCGACGGTGGTGCTGGAACATGTCTTTGCTTTTACCCTTGTCCGACTGATAAAACTCATATGTGATTTCTACACTACTTTGAAATTTCAAATTCCTCAATATGTAGTAGAGGTTAAAATTCGAAATAATAGTTTCAAAAAAAAAAAAAAAAATCGAA
Organism: Kernera saxatilis; assembly: GCA_900406395.1. Classification (NCBI taxonomy): domain Eukaryota; kingdom Viridiplantae; phylum Streptophyta; class Magnoliopsida; order Brassicales; family Brassicaceae; genus Kernera; species Kernera saxatilis. The sequence goes on along the minus strand of OVAY01000854.1, from coordinate 4,012 downwards.
ATAATGTCATCAAAATTTTAGGTGTTACGATCTTTCGTAATATTTTTAAAACAATATTTACAGCCGAATCTTTGATATCGATAAAAGTTATAAAGCAAAATGCTAGTTACAAATTGACAACAACAAAAAATGTTAGTTATACGTAGATGTTGGTCGTAGGGGTTAGAACTACAATAACGTCCTTCATATGAAAACCGAATTTTCTCTCGAAGATGAAACCATAGACCATATTTTTTACTTTGGTCAAATTGATCACACGTTCGTCCACACGTATGAAGTCTTTAAGGTTTGCTACACAAGCAATCTGACTCTATTTTTACTTTGTCCATATAGAGGCGAATTGTGGTCGTATTTCACAGGAAAAAAAAAGACTTGACAGGATAAGTCTGCGTCATCCAACCGGATATCTCTCTTATCATGAAGATTTTCCGGTTTCAAAAAAAAAAAAAAAAAAAAATCATGAAGATTTTCATATAAAATTAGAATACAGATTCATGTATTTTTTGGATTTTATTTTGTAAATTCATGTTCTTTTAAACTACCTCCATTTTGCTTTCGCATATATGTGTACATATCAATTCAAATTAAAAAGAAAAAGAAAAAAAATTCGGACATGTCAAATTTCAATTCGATAGGTTTAAAGAGTTCTATGTCTCATATATTAGTTTTAGTTGATTTATTTCAAAACGTGCTCACACCATAATACAATAAATTCACATTCTTTATGTATTAAAGATGGCGAAGTGAATTTATGTATTAAATTAAAAATTTATTTATATGTAAAATTTATGTATTAAAAATCATTCTATTACTCTCTCCCAAAAAAAAAAAAAAAAATTACAAAGTGAAAAGATGGCGAAGTCAACTTCTTCACTTGTTAGCCCAATCATCTTCCTTGTTATGTTTGCCTTTGGTAATAACCATATCTTTTGGTTTATCCTATAAAACAATATAATACAATTCACGTTTTCTAAGATAACTTTAATTTTTTGAAATCTTTAATTTCTTACTCCATACATATTTGCCTATGCCAAACATTGTATAGCACAATATACTTTTTCTGCAATTTACTATATAATATAATCTTAATATTGTTATCTATGTAACTATGTTTGAAAATGGTTTTTTGTTGGATTTAGTTGACAAGAATATGGGATGCCTTACATACATTGGTATGTGCACGAGCGACTTGAAAACTGCTATTCTATTCATCGTGCAAGTCGATGTTTGGGCAAATAGCCGGTGGTTATTGCGATAAAGGGAATGGTGTTGGACAGTGTATTTGCGCCTACCCTTGTCCAGCTGCTGAAGCTTATGCAGTGAAAAGTTCAATTCCTAAGAACGTATAAACGAATATTTTGATGCTTTGCTTTCTCGTTAAATTTTTGTTGGAATATCATTAACTTGGGTTCAATGTTCTACCTATGAATACAAGATAATCATGAATTTATGGATAAAACTAAATTCTAAAATCTTATATCCGTTAAGAACAAAGAAAAATCTTATGAAAAAAATATTATTTTATTAAATTTTTGATTTTTTTCTGTTTTGTTTTTCAATTTATTTTTTTTAATAAATCTTAGGTAGTAGAAAAGTATTTCGACATCAAGTTCAATTTGTCGTTCATTTTTCTGTGTTGTCAAAAACCCATCCGTTAGCACTCAACGCCGCATCTAAAGGCTAAAATTGATATTTGCTTGACTTTTTTTTTCAGCATCACACGATATATAAACCATGAACATCCAGAGGTGTAGCTTTTGAATAATCATAATAATAATAATTTATTTATTACCACCATCCATGTTCAAACATGAAAAAGAAAACTGATTCGGTTTCATTTATTCAAACATTAAAAACAATTCTAGCAAGGATATTGGCATTTGCACAATAAAGTATGGCCAAGGCTATCACAAAATCCAACTCCACCAGGATACTTTTGCGCACAGCTTTGATTGCAACACTGGCTCCCACATTTAGTGTCGCACAGTCCAGCGCCACCGTCGCATTGTTTGCGTGGCGGAGATGGTGGAGGCGGTCCGCACGTGTAAGAGCACGTGCATAGTTGATATCTATCGCAGCTGCCTTGGCCACTTGGCCCATGTTTGGCCTTACATCTCTCATCACATTGGTCACAAATACCTAGACCCTCCTGACATACATTTGCGTTCACCTTATTTTCAACTGAAAAGAATATGTGAGATTAGTTTCTTTTTAGTAGAGATAATAAATCATTGATAGAAACATTTAAATTCAAATAAAATAGTTCTTAATTTCCGGTAAGTTGAGTGTTGAATAAACATAAGAAATATAGAACATATAACACAAACAGAGCAAATGGTGCAAGTCAAATTATAAAATCGTAGAAGAATTGTCGCTAAATTTAACTCAGTTTTTCGGGTAAGTGATCAAAACAATATTTTTTTGATAAAACATTTTGGACTATTTAGTTATATTAAGATGCGGTGAATTTTGTTCTGCATCATTTTATCGGGGAATAGTTAGTGCGTAAAGCATTAAAACATTGGCTATTTCATAATAAATGACTAAATGCATTGAAAGTCCTAAGTATCCAGAGCCTAACTAATTGAACAAGATAAAATAAATAATACCGGAAGCAAGCATGAGAGAGAAGATGATGAAAACCACAAGTGAAAGTGCCTTGTTCATTTTTTTAAGTTTTTTTTTCTTTGACAATTGATTGGACACAATTATTAGTATAACATTAGAACATTTAGTTGGTCTATATATAATGTAATGCCCAGTAAAAATTTGTATTAATATGTTGCCAAAAACGAACATTACAGTATCAATCCGATAAACGTTCATTTAATTTAGTCAAAGCTTATTTGAGAATTTTAATTCAGTCCTCAGAACATTAAATTAATATGTTTAAATCAGTGATCATGTTACTAAAATTTTAAAACAGAAGTCAAACTTCTAAATGAGCCATAAATGATTAAATGGGTTTCCATATATCATGTTATTTTCGTTTGTATTTCTAAAACTAGTTCACATATGTAGAAGACTAGAAGTACGAAAATTATGCCTTAGTTCGAATCTTTGTATATTAGTATATGCTAGATGGCTTTCCGTAAATCAGCAAATATTAAATGTGGTGTACTAACCAATACTATATTCCCGTTACTAATATATTTATTTTCCCATTTTAAAAACTAGTTTTCTAATCTTTTATATATATAGACATTAATTTTCTTTCTTAAAAAACAGATAATTGAAAAAAAAAAAAATTTGAAGGTATTTCGACATCAAGTTCAATTTGTCCTTCATTTTTGTGCGTTGTCAAAATATCCATCCGCTAACGTGTAACGACTAGAATTAATATTTGCTTGGTTATTCACATTTTAGCATCACATGATATTATAAAAACCATGAACATACAGAGATGTAGCTTTTTGAAATATTAATAATAATTGACTTATTACCACTATAAGTTATAATATGAAAGAAACCAAAAAAACAAAATTCGGTTTATTTATTCATTTAATTATTCGAAAAACATTAAAAATTAAAAATTAGCAAGGATATTGGCATTTACACAGCCTATTACTGCCAATGCTTTCACAAAATCCAGTTCCACCAGGATATTTTTGTGCGCACTGACTCGCACATGCATCGGTGATATACTCAGGTTTTAATCCTAAAATATCACTGCAAGTGCACAGCAATCACAGTAGTACGTAAGGGATCGAATCCACAGAGACCAAGATTACACAATAAAACTATGGGAATCAGGTTAAGCTAAGCCAAAATGGGGGCTTGTTTGTTTGGTGACACGAATGTAAATGATTACAATTAAGAAAAACGAGTTTAAACTATGAACTAAAGGCGTTAGGCAATAGGAGAAATCGCAGGAGACATGAATCACAAATCAATTAATCGAATAGGGAAGCAAATAAGTACCGTCTAGAACTCAAAGCGCTAATATATAGTCAACCTACTATCGTAGCGCTAACTACTATGTCTAACAACTTAAGATTCTAAACTGTCGTTT
>OVAY01000853.1:0-42801 GCA_900406395.1 Kernera saxatilis | reverse complement strand
ATTCATAGAATTCAACGGATTTCTAAGATTATTCTATCGACCGCTGCGTCACGATGTGGGACTTGGATTGATATCCCAACATTAAATAAGAACACTTATTAAGAGTCTGACACACAAAAGTCCCATCGTCTTCATCTCCTTGCATTTAGTCTCGTTGACCCAAGAGAACGATCTTTGACTCGCCAACAGTTGGTGTTGCGGTTAAACGGACTTCGTTAAATCTTTCCGAGATTAATAATTCCATATGACGCTAGAACTTTTGTGCTCGATCTCTCATCACCGGTCCTAGAGATAAACTTGGCGGCTCCACTTGGCTAGTTGTCTTCGGGTTCATTGCAACAATTTCCTCCTCGATAAGTGCAGACGACAACGTCGGAATATCGTCTTCGATGACCGCATCATTCCCTTCCCCTTGAGAAGGAGTTGCAACGGTTTCCTTCTCGATAAGCATTGTCTCCTATGCATTCAATCACTTGGAATGGACCATCTCCTATAAAGCAATATCTAAGATACTTTGCCTGTCGGTCTTTTCTCACTTTAGTCCGTACATTCAAATTTGGATTATTTGTTCTAGAGGTTACCACCGGTTATTAAAGATAACAATTTCCCATGGATACTGTCATATATATGGAAAGGTAGAAACAATAAGGTTTTTAAGAATAGGGACTGGACTCTTGAGAAAATCCTAGGAATTGCAGAAAGTGAGTTCTCGGTTTGGGAATTTGCTCAAGAAAAAAGAAGAGAGATTGGAATGTCTAAACCCAATGCATTTTCGTTTATACAACTTTTTCAAGTTTTTGATTTTATATAGATGGATCGTAGAAGGAGACAAACATCTTCTCTTGCTTAAGATGGATTTGCTTTCAAGACAATGTAGAGGGACTTCTTCTAGGAGACCCGCAGTGTTAGCAGAAGTCTTTCTCCTTAGATCGTAAAGATGGAAACTCTTATTTGGGCAATAACGTGTATGCTTGCCCATGATGGACATCTGTCGCCTTTGCCACAGACTGTTTCGAGTTGGTGAAGATGGTGTCAAGGTCAAAGGAATTGCTAGCTTTCGCGATCCACTTGGAGAAAATTGACAGGATGAAGGTTCATTTTTTTATTTCTCTTTATCCCTTATGTCATACTCTTTAAATACTAAGGCATATATACTAGCAATAAAAAAATTGATAGAATTCATCCATCTGATATTGATTTTGTAAACAGCTCACCACCGGATTGGGTTACTGACTAACGTGAGAAAAGAACGACAGGCGAAGTATTTTTGACAAGAAAAAATATAAGATACTTTGCCTGTCTAATCGAGATTATCTCGGTTATACTTCTGTCTAATGGAGGAGTCTAATCTCGTCTGTCTAACCGAGATTATACTCCTCCATCCATAGGATGGGGAGTTTGACTTAATTGGGTCTAAAGGGTTGTTCTTTCGATAGTAACAACCCTTAAACACTTTAGCAAAAAAAGTTTTCGAAGCTTCTATTAAGCGTCAGAGTTGTTTTGCTAAGAAAGTCGTATTGAACTCTTCAATCGTCCGAAAACCTATTCCTCCATTCGATTTGTTTCGACATAATTTTTTCCATACTACTGCCACTAGTGAGTTTCGTAGTTATTGATTTAGGTAATCTGAAACAAGATATAACATATGTTGGCAAAGGCGCTGCTACGGATTTAATGAGTACCTCTTTACCACCCTTTGATAGGAATTTAGATGTCTATCCATTAATCCGATCTTGTAGTCTTTCTTTCACGAAGGTAAATATTTTACTCTTCACACCCACTAAATTTTCCGGCAGTCCTAGAAACCATAATCTTTTTTGTTTTTTTGTTTTTTTTTTGGTCTGCTGGGCCACAACGGACTGACCTAGTAGCCCATTGCCTCTATCCATAGAAGCTGGGAGTTGAACTCCCTAGATAAAAAAGGACAGCACTAGTGTTTTACCACTAAGCTAAAGGCACCTTTCCCTAAAAACCATAATCTTTTTTACTGAATTGAAAATTTATTAATATTTTTAAAATTATCATGAAAAATATATCAAATATATTTTGATTCAGAAATACGATTTCCGAGTGTAATCAATGTCCTGAGACATGTTCTGGGGGAGACACGTGAAACATGTCTGACATCAGATAGTGATCTTAATGGAAGTAACATTATACTAATCATAGATCTGGAATAATGAGATTTTATAACATTAACAATTAACACTTGGCCAGCTATTGAAGAATTGGCAGTACACCCACTATCGGTTGGGTTAGTTTCTAAATAGAATACTATTGTGATTTCTTTCATCAGTTCAACTATTTTTTCATATTTTTTTTCTTCTTGTTATAATTTTATGTATCAATTACAATGTATAATTAAAAAAAATTATAATTAAAAAAACAAACATGTTAATATAAAAAGGAAAACGATGATGATTTGATGACCTTACAGTTTTCGGATTGGATGACCCTATTGTTTTGAAAATCTTTGTAAGAGAATTTTGATTTAACTTTTATTTTAGTATAATACGTTATTTTTTTTTTTTTTTGAAAAATAATACATTATTTCTTTTAATTTTTATTTAACTTTTAATTTCGTATGATAAGTTATTTCTTAACATAAGACGTAATTTATACATTATTGCACTCTATTTGTTAAAATCATCCCCTAAAAAACCTTCTAACCACTGTTCTATCATCCGTTTTTTGAGAAATATTGCCCAGAATTATGTTATTTATTTAAATAACTCGATTTACTTTCTCTTACATGAAATAAACCATTTGGAGATTTTTCATTTCAGTTTATTTGATTTTCTCAAGTTATGTGTAAACATTAATTTAATTTGATGTTTTGTTATCATTTGTATTTTACAACAACTTTTCATATTTATTGAATTACTTTAATTAGTAATGTTTTTATGTATAAAAATAAAAGTTAGTATGTGTATTTTGAATTAAAATATTTTATGCCAGAACGGAATGAGTATATGAACTAATATAAATGAAAAGATGATTTAAATTTTATTTTTTGTAAAAACATGGAAAACATTATTTTTTTTTACTAAATTGAAAATTTGTAAATATTTTAAAATTATCATAAAACATATATCATCAAAATATATTTTGACTCGGAAAGACATGTTCAAAGTGTGATAATGGAATTCAAAGAGAAGCGGCGAGGGCGCATAAGGAAATACATGTCCTGACACATGTCCTGGGTGAGATACGTGAACACATGTTAGGCAACGTCAGATAGTGATATTAAGTAACATGACTTTTGAAATAATTGAAGTGACATCATACTAATTATATAGATTTGGAATACTGAGATTTTATAACATTAATAATTAACGGTTTTTTAATATAAAAATTTCTCAAGTATTCACCGATCCATTGTTAATTCTTTTATTATTTTATTATTTTATAAACTCCTCAATTTTATGTGCATTAATAAAAAAAGCCATCAATCTATAGTACAATCAAAATCATAGATGGTAGACGTTAAACGTGATTCTACTTTTCGTTTTTTCTTAAAATGATAGATACTCGCAAACTAGAAATTAAAACGATATAAATTTTTTTTTTTTAAATGGTTTAAAAAAATCTGAAATCTAATGTCGAAATTCCTATATTTTCAAAAACACAAAATCTCTAAATTTCCAAAATCCATAAACTCTTAATGTTGATGCTCAACACTAACAATACTTTCTAAGTATTTCAAAACCTAAATCCATCAATTTTGAGATTTATTTTGCTTGATGTTTACTGGTTTTGACTGTGCTGTAGATTGAGCAGCTTTTTTATTAACGAACATAAATTTGAGGAGTTTTTAAAATAATAAAATAATTAAGTGGTTAAAAAATACTTGACCAACGATTGATGAATTGGCAGTACACCCACCAATTGGGTTAGCTTCCAAATATATTATTGTGATTTTTTTCATCAGTTAAGCTAATCTTTTATATTTTTGTCTTCTTGTTATAATTTTATGTGATAATGGAATTCAAAGAGATTAAGATCTCAAATCTAAACTACAAAATCTCTCCTCTCTACCCACAAAGATACACATCCGATATAAAAAAACTACCAACAAACTGAAAAGATATTTACGGGAATATCCATTGAAAATATGCCAACAAGATTTAATAATATTATAATTTAAAAAAATTATAATTAAAAAAATAAACACGTGAATATAAAAAAGGAAAACGAGGATGACTACCTGACCTTACAGTTTTCACATTGGTAAACCACTTATATGACCCTATTGTTTTCAATAAATTTGTAAAATAATTTTGATTTAACTTTTATTTTTAGTATGATACATTATTTTCTTTTTTAATTTTGATTTAACTTTTAATTTAGTATGATACATTATTTCTTAACACAAAACACAATTTATGTATTACTAGATTAGAATATACGCAGGTTTTGAATAATATTTATTTCTATATATAATTAAAAAATAAGTAAATATCCATTATTGGTAACCGGTTAAACTTAATGAATATGAACATTTCAAAAATAAGGTTAACCACGTTTTCAATTTCATGTTTTGACGATAGAGAATATACTAATTTATTTTTCCTTGTTATTTATATAAAAATATAATTTAAATCACTATAACATAAACTATATAGAATAACTCGATCTAATCTTAATCGAAAAAATCAGAAAAAATAATTAAAATAGTAATTTATTGATGATTAACATGATTTTGATCTAATTGATTTAGAAATAAATAACTTTGATCGACTTTTTGAACTCTTAAACTCATTTGACTAAATCTTCTGTAATGTTTAGAAAAAAGATACCATATCACACTAAAAATCTACTTAAAGGTTTGTTAGGCATCTCTAAGGAAGGAGGTATGGGGACTTATTTAGATATTTCTGAGAGTCTAGGAGGTTCGAAAAGCAAGATTTTCAATAATGTTAAAAAGAAATTGAATGATCGAATTAATGGGTGGTCATCAAAGTTTATTTCGAAAGGAGGTAAAGAGGTATTGATTAAATCAGTGGCTTTGGCTCTTCCGGCGTTTGTAATGTTATGCTTCAAACTACCCGAGTCATTAACGTCTAAGTTAACCAATGCGATTTCTAAATTCTGGTGGTGTCCCAATGGAGAAAATCAGGTCTTCATAGGATGGCGTGGAAAAATATGTAAACCAAAACACAAAGCTGAGGTTGGTTTTCAGAGTGTAAAAACTTTTGATACAGCTTTGCTGGCTAAACAGTTATGGAGATTATTTAAATTCCCGGATTTATTGGTAGCAAGGGTTTTTTGAAGGGAAGATATTCCATGAAATCACATCCTTTATTGGCTAAGAAACTGTGCTCCTCTTCTTTTGGTTGGAAGAACTTATTTTTCAGCTCGAGAGTTGTTATTACATGGAATGCAAAGTTTAGGGTCTGGTTTCAATTTCGGTCTCGAATGCCCCTGGCTTCCGAATGTTACTCCTCGACCAGCCAATGGAAGGGCTCACTTTCTACTTCCTAGTCTAAAGGTGAATCAATTGATTAACCCGATCACGAAGGAATTACATATTCCAGCAATACAAGAATTCCTAAATCCTGAATATGCTCTACTAGCCAAGGGGCTCGTGATTAGTCAGACTTACAAAACATATTACCTTTTACGGTATCATACAAAATCTGGGAATTATACGGTGAAATCAGGGTATTGACTGGCTTAGAATCTTGCCAGGAATCTTTTAGAAACTGAGGACTGTGGTCCGAGTCTTAACGCGCTTAAAACTCAGGTTTAGAAAATTTGTGGTCCATCGAAATTAAAACATATTATGTGGCAAATCTTAACGGGTTCTTTATTGGTTAATTTGAGGTTTCATCGATCATCTAAGAGAAATTAATTGTGACAATGTCTGTATAAGATATGGGGCGGCAGAAGAAACGATTAATCACATCTGTTTAAACATGAGCTTTATCGTCGATCATGATGATTCGACATAGTTTTCCTAAGGATTATGTCTATACAAATATGGATTTTTTTTTTTTTGAGAATTCCTAATAGGTTAGCCTGCAATAGTGAGATGGATTTTTTTCCATGGATTCTTTAGTTTATTTAGAAAGCGCGGACTAAAATGGTATTTCAAGTGGCACAACTTGAACCCCATATATTTTATCTCATGTGATGAGTGAAATCTTAAGTTGAAAAGATTCTCAAATTTCTTTGGTACATGAGATTTCGATAAAGAAAAAGAGAGGAGGTAATTTAAGAAAAATATAATATCGAATTGATGGGTCTTGGAAGTCAACGGATCGTACTTCTGGTATTGGTTGGATTTGTTTGTATAATTATGATACAACGATTCTTCTAAGGGCTAAATGTTAAAGACGGAGTATTTCACCCCTTCACTCAGAGATAGAAGCATTGCTATGGGCCATGGAAAATATTCTTTCTCAAAAAATAGATTGTCAAGATTTTGAGACGGATAATGCTGAAATTGGTGTCAATTATTCAATCTCTGGAGGACTGACCCGCTTTTTCCAACCTGCTTGATGAGATTGGATTGCTTCGAGCTTGTTTTTCCAGTTTTTTTCATTATTTTTTATTTTTCGTTCGTTAAATATTCATGCGGACTGTTTAGCATGTTCTGCAAAAACTCGTTTTATGGATTATAATTTTGTAAACTATTTTTCTCCTCATTGGGCAACAATGAGTCGATTTTTAATTTAAGTGTGATTGGAAAACCAAAATTCCAAGTTGAATCGAGTTAATTATAACTTTATAATTTCGGGTTAAAACTTAAAAAAAAACAAATCATGCATTGGATCTCTCAAGATTCCAATTTGATAATGTTTAAAAAAAAAAATCCAAGATCATTTCTTGGTATACTCAAGTCATGTTTTTTCTTTTTTTTTTTCGAAAACGAATATTAGGATTAACAAACAAACAAAAAGGAATACTAACAGTGTTTAATACTAGTATATATATAGTCCAATAATACTGTAGTTATGGGTAAAAAATAAACAAATCGTGCATAGATGGCCAACTACCACGTAATTATATGCGTTATATTCCAATAACAAGGGGAATCGACTTTAATCAATTACCACGATATTTCATTAACGTTATAATTACAGGCTATCAATCAACCTGCACAACTATAAACACTGATTTTTGCTATTGCAATAAGTCAAAACAGAACAAAAAAAAATGAAAGAGATTCCAAGGAACCTGAGAGACCAAGAAGAAAACCGAACTGAAGAAACAAAAAGTTTGATCTCTTCACTCCCTTCAGACATAGATGGCCATGGGACCAAGATTTTCAAGTACCAAGGATGTTGGTACGCCAAAAACAGACTCCAGGCAATCCTCAACTTCCACAGAAGTTTTCATCAGCCACAAGAAACCGATATAATTGTTGCCTCTTTCCCCAAATCGGGCACGACTTGGCTCAAGGCACTCACATTCGCACTCGTTCAACGATCAAAACACCCTTTGAATGATCATCATCCTCTGCTATCTCACAATCCTCATGACCTAGTGCTATACTTGGAGGAGATTTATCTTAAAAGCTCAAAACCAGACTTAACCGAGTTCTCATCATCATCTCCAAGATTGTTCTCAACTCACATGACGTTGCATACACTTCAACTACCCTTAAAGGTGTACTCTCCTTGCAAGATCGTGTACGTGTACAGAGACGTGAAAGACGTGTTGGTGTCACTTTGGCATTTCAAAAATTCCCAAAATGGAGTGGAGAAATGCACTATCGAGGCTTTGTTCGAGTCTTTCTGTAGTGGAGTGGCCTTCTACGGTCCCTTTTGGGGACATGTCTTGAGCTACTGGAGAGGAAGTTTGGAAGATCCCAAGCATGTGCTTTTCATGAGATATGAGGAGTTGAAAGCAGAACCTGGTGCTCAGATCAAGAGACTAGCAGAGTTCTTGGATTGTCCTTTTACCGAGGAAGAAGAACAAGGAGGAATGGTGGACAAGATCTTGGAGCTCTGCTCTCTGCGTAATCTAAGCGGTTTAGACATCAACAAAACCGGAAAAAGGTGGACCGGAGTAGATTCTAAGAGTTTTTTCCGTAAAGGGAAAGTCGGTGACTCGAAAAATTATTTGACTCCTGAAATGGAGACCAAAATCGACATAATCATTGAGGAGAAGTTTAAAGGTCTGGGTTTGAAATTCTAGAGTTATATGTGTGTTTGTGATGAACTTCCAACCGGCACCCGCTATTACAAAATAATGCCGGTTTGTGCTTTCTTGAATGCATTATGATAAAAGTTACCTTGCTCCTTTGATGCAAGGTGAAGAGTTTTAAAATTCTGATTGATGTTTGGTTTCTCTTTTACAAGCTTTTTTTTTCATTTGGTTTATGACTAATAAACAATTATTATCTCATGCCATACAGTGAATTCTCAGACTAATACTAGATAACAAAATACAAAAACAAAGTAGTGGATTTAATACAAACAATTAAATTAATATAAAAATTTAGATATTAAAGGAAAATCAAAGAAAAATTGTTTTAATCGATTGTTTGTCTAACAAAAATATAATTATGTCGCAAATAAAATATCTTTTTTAATATTAGCAGTTGGAAGTCTTTAATAGAGAAGAACCTTTTTTTCCTTCTTCTCTCTCGCTTTATTTTTGGGAGGTAGTCGTGAAAAGTGACGGGAAGTAGCTAAAGCTATTGAGCATTCACCTTTATAAAGCCTTCCATTGTTTTTGAAGTAAATGTTGATCATCGTATATTATCTAGTAATGTAGAAATTGAATGAATTGATCTTGTTTATTAAATCGTCATAGCCAAGCTATTTATACAACCATAGAGTTGGCCTATTTTGGCTTTGACTTTATATTTACAACGACGTATTTATTCCCAAACTAACCATATTTATTTACATAAAATATACAAATAACATATTTATTTCAATATTCTCCCTCAAGTTGAAACGTGGAGATTACGAACGCCCAACTTGGACATAAGATTAGTAACTGAATTTTTCCCAAAGCTTTAGCCAAAACATCCGCGAGTTGCTCCTTACTGACATGAGCTGTAGTAATTACGAGAGCCCAACTTGGACATAAGATGGCGTCACGCACTATGTGACAATCGATCTCAACATGTTTCGTTCGTTCGTGGAAAACCGGATTGGCATCAATATAAAGAGCAGACTTGCTATCACAGAATAAATGAGCTGGCTTGGTTGGCGGAAAACCCAAATCAGACAAAAGTTGTCGAAGCCGTTTGACCTCACGGATAGCAATAGACATAGCGCGATATTCGACTTCAGCGGAAGAATGAGACACCACATCTTGTTTCTTTGTCTTCCATGACATAGGATAATCACCGAGTAAAACACAATACTGGAGAATTTCTTGATTTTGGACAGATCAGCAACACAATTGAACAAGAAAACACCATCTTTCTCGACAGCATTTCTGACCAAATTATGATGGGAAAGGTTCCATCGTAGTCCGTTGGTAATTCTCGATGGATCACTGTCCGTCAGAAATTGTGGACCATGTTCCGACAGGGGTTAAAGTATTATAATCAAAGACACATGGAACACATGTTTTTCATATTCCATCGGAAGTCCGTTGGGAAATCCCAACGGATTCCTGATCATTAATTTAGGGTATAGGGCATCACAATTCGTAAAAAAAAATTACCTAACAATCTCACATTCGATCTTACTTATGTTTAAAACCACTAACAGCCTTACTTATGCATCAAAACAATTCAAATTTGTATTTTAGAAAATTTGCAAAGCTATGATAAAAAGTTCTTCTTAACTTACAATATCACTTATGATGTTGTATAAGTGGGCTTCATTTTTTTTTTGTTAAGTTATTTAAATGTTTAGAATGTTGTAAAGTGTTTAATTTGAATGTTTTGTGGTCTAATATAGTCTTAATTAATATGATTAGAGTACTAATTGCAAACTCTATACCCTAAATGATCGGATTCCATCGGGAATCCATATGTTAGTGTTAGTGAATTTTTTGAATAATTTCATCATTGACTAGGCAATAAAAATGCATGCAAATTATATGGTTTTCGCATTCTAGATGGAACTCGAAAAAATGACCGCCAAAAGTTTTGCGAAAATTTCTGAAAACACGCCAATTAATTGAAATCATGTTTTTAATTTTCACGACATCTCTTCTTCTTCCCCATTGCAATCACTTTCTCTCAATAAATAATTCTCACATCTCTCCACCTTCTCTCTACGATTTCCCTAGCCTCGAATCCTTCAACTTGTGTAAGTATTCTCACTTTTTTTATGTGTATTAGTGTTGGATTTTAGGGTTTGGAATGGATTTGAGTTAGATTAGGTGGATAGATAGGTTTAGAATGAATTTGGAATGTATTTGTGTTATAAATTGTTTCTATATGTGATAGATTTTTGGTTTTCGATTTTTTCAACTTTTTCTACTTATTTCCATATTTAAGGATTCTAGGAAAAATGAAAAAAAAATGTTAGAACGTTTTTAAATGTTCAAATATATGTTAAACACAAAACTTATAGGTTATTATTTTGTGTATGAATTGCCCATGAATTATTTCTGAATTTCTTGGCATTTTTATGAATTTTCCATGATTTTTTATTGAATTTTGTAGAGTTTGTATAACTTTTTATGAAATTATTGGACTTTAATGAATTTTAATGAAGTTTATTGAATATAATTGAACTATTGAATTTTAATGAAGTTTATTGAATATAATTGAATTATTTAGATTTTTTATTTAATTATCTTAAAAATTTAAATTTAACAATTTTTTTAAAGTATTATAGAAAATATCATGGCGATCGAGCCGCTACGAGCGGTCACAAACCTTGTCCGCTATGAGCGGTAACAAACCTTGTCCGCTACGAGCGGTAACAAACCTCTTCCGCTACGAGCGGTAACAAACCTCGTCCGCTACACATGCTCTAGAGTCACATATATCCGTCGGTCCTGAGGACATTGCCATTGAAAATTTAGTCTCTCAGCCGAGTCGAGATCGTCTCCCGAGATTCTACCCTGAGCGACTTGGCCTTGATACATGGTAAGCCAATTTTTTTTCCGTAATATTTACATGGAATTTAGATATTCGTAAATATTTTTTTCAATAACTAACGTTTTCCGGTTAATGTGTGCAGGTTCGAGATTTTCGGAAATGGCATCAACAATACAATTTTGAAGATGATGTACGGTCTCCTCAAACACATGTATCCACGATACTCGAAGATGCTGGTAGAAGACCGCAAGCTATGGTTGAAGCAATTTTTTTGTAAGTACTTCTAGTATAATTTTAATTTTAATTTTTTATATTATTTTATTATATCTAATGTGTTTTTTTTTTTGTAGTTAAAGTTCCAACTGGTACCTGGGCCTCACGAACGAGGTCCAAAACAGTTCAACAAGGAGGCAGCCCTTCAATACTCCAATACGCTATGCGAGTTGAAGAAAAAATGGGCCAAAAGAGAAACGCCGAAGGGGGTCAAGGAGACCGTTTTTGAAGGGTTGAAGGTCTATTCGGCGTAACCGAAGACAAAGGCAACGTCCTAGACAAACTCCAAGAACCAGAAAAGCAATCGTTGCGGGAAAGGAAAAGCTACGCACTACTCGAATTCAATGAGCTTCCTATCCCGGGAAGATCAACTTGTAAGTTAACAATTTTGTTTTCGGTCTTTCTAAAGTACTTAATATTTTTAACTTTTTTTTTACAAATGGTGTTCGTCCGGATCATCTGACATTGATGGAGGACATACACCAACAAAAAAACAAAGCAAATTCAAGATCCAGTCGCACGAGAGGTCATCCAGGCTTCAAAGAAGAAGGCTGAGGAGTTTTTTGCTTCCTAGGCATCTGAATTTGGATACATGTCTTCTAGCGAGGTTCTCAACGATTACATCAACAAGATTGTAATTCAGGTAATTCCGGTATTTTTTATTTTATTTTCATTACTCAATTTTATATTATTTATAGTTTATTTCACTTATGATTGTTCCTAACTCGAGGGAAACTCCGAAGAGCAAGGGTAGCTTCTTTGGATTAGGAAACCTAACCCAAACTTGTTTATCCGATACTTATTCATCGACGGGTTATACCTACCTCATGGAAGATAACTAAATTTATAGCCAAGATGGGACCACGGTTCCCACCTTCTTNGGGACCCCGGTTCCCCCCTTTTTTTTTTTTTTTTTTTTTTTTTGTATTTTGATATTTCTACTAATAATTTGCAAACATATAATTATGGATTTGAATACTTTTAAATTTTAATAGAATTTCGTTATTTATTTATTTTAATTTATTAATTAATATAATTATAATTTATAGTTCTAATTAATTATAAAAAGTATATTATTTATATACAAAAATATATAACCTTTGGGAATTCCGTCGGGAAAATCCGATGAGACTTTGTCGACATACTTTCCGACGGATTCCTGACGGTCACTATACCGACGGGTTTCTGATGGTATTTTTGACGACAGGTTCCGTCGTGAATCCGTTGGGAAAATGTTCCTTGGAAATCTGTCGAGAAACTCTAACGGATACGTGACTGATAGTTTTTTCCAACGCTCTAGGACCGACGGAAAGATTTCCATTGGGAATCCGTCGGTAAAAGCCTTTCCTGACATATTCCCAACGTATATGTTCGTCAGTTCTAACCTTTTTTCTTGTGAAAAGACTTCATGAACTTGGATTTAGCTGAAATTGGACACAAGATAGCCATTTGAATTAGCTTTCATTCAAAAATCGTTTGAAATCATTCTTATCAACAGTTCAAGAGTTATGCCAATTTTACTGAAGCCTAGTTAGATAGAACCGGACCAAACTGACTTATGACGAGACGATGTGGCGAAACTGTTCTATTTCGATAAGGACGAAGCATAGCCGACCTTAGAGACTTCTTAGCACTATATATACATATTTTTCAATTACTTAATGGCTCATTTGGCTACCTCTGTTCATAATTAATAATAATTTTTTTGAGAATTACGTCACTTTCAATGCTCTCTCTATTCCTTGCTAATCAAGGCTTGAAATGGAACTAGCTACGACTATAGGCGGGACGATGTGTTTTTAGCTCTGGCAAAAAGTATATATATTTTTTATTTCAAGAATTGAACAAAGACGATTTTTTTTTGTAAATCATTAAAACAAGACTTTTTATTAAAAAAGTCTCTCAAGCTCGTTTAAAACCTTAGATAGGAAAATTTTCATTTCATTTGGGTTTTCTGTTATGTCCTTATCCCCAAGTATCCAACCTTACTTCATATGGAATATGGATTAGTAAGGATCTCTAACTCATATGGATAAGTAATGATCTCCTTGGAATTAAACTCAACGTTGTGAGCTCAAAAAATGATCCCGAAAGGTCCACATGTAAGCAAAGATTATAATTCGAGATTGGCAGATAAATGGCAGGTAACCAGATTACGACAGTAAAAAACAAGAATTTTAAGGTGGCGAGATTCAATCATTCACCTGATATATTGATGCCTTGGTTAACTGAATTTGCTTCAAACCTTGAGATATTCATTTAAGCTTAATATCAATGACATATCAGTTCATTTCTAAAATATTATACAGTATATTGCATACATAACATTTGTTAATTTTGTTGCACATCAATACAATGAAATTGGAAAATTTTAGGTTCATTTGCACGTCAGTTTTATCCCTTGCTTATGTCCAAAGATTATTTTCATCTGCTTGGTTTAGTTTTCGGTTTAGCTGCCGGTTTAGATGTCGGTTTAGCTTTTGGTTTAGTAGTTGGTTTAGTCACCGGTTTAGCTTTTGGTTTAGTAGCTGGTTTAGTCGCCGGTTTAGCTTTTGGTTTAGCTGCTGGTTTAGTCATCGGTTTAGGTTTTGGTTTAGCTGTTGGTTTAATCGCTGGTTTAGTTATTGATTCAGCTGCTGGTTTAGTTATTGATTCAGCTGCTGGTTTAGTTGTCGGTTTAGTTGTTGGCTTAGCTGCCGTCTTTGTTGTCGGTTTATCGCTTGGCTTAGGTGCCGTCTTAGTTGTTGTCTTAGTCGTCGGCTTGGCGGTTGGCTTAGCTTTCGTCTTAGTCGTTGGCTTAGCGGGTGGTTTAACTGTCGTCTTAGCCGTTGGCTTAGTTGTAGGCTTAGCTATCGGCTTAACGGGTGGTTTAGCTTTCGACTTAACAAATGGCTTAGCTGTCGGCTTAGCCATCAATTTAGCGGATGGCTTAGTTACAGGCTTATTTGCCGGTTTAGCCACTGACTTAACTTTTGGTATCTTATCTTTTAACTTTTTTGGTTGTTTTAGTTTTTTTTATCGGCTTATCTGTTGATTTTTTTGTTGGTTTATCTGCTGGTTTTTTTGCAGACGCACCATCTAGAACAGGTGGAACAGCTGCGGTAGTGGCAGGTGGAGCACCTGCAGGAGATGGAGCACCAGCGGGAGGTGGAACATCAGCAAGAGGTGGAGCATCAGCGGGAGGTGGAACATCAGCGGGAGGTGGAGCATCACCGGCAAGTGGAACATCAGTGGCAGGTGGGACTTCTGCGGCAGGTGGGGCATCAGTGATAGGTGGAGTACCATTAGGAGGTAGAGCACTAGCGGGAGGTGGAGCATCAGCGGCAGATGGAGCATCCGCGATAGATGGAGCATCAGCGGCAGGTGGAGCATCAGCGGCAGGTGGAGCATCAACGATAGGTGGAGCATCTGCCGCAGGTGGAGCATCTGCCGCAGGGGGAGCATCTGCCGCAGGGGGAGCATCTGCCGCAGGTGGAGCATCTGCCGCAGGTGGAACATCTGCCGCAGTTGGAGCATCTGACACTGGTGGAGTGCTAGATAGAGCATCTGACACTGGTGGAGCGCTAGATGGAGCATCTGCGCCAGATGGAGCATCTGCGCCAGGTGGAGCGTCTGCGGCAATCGGAGGATCTTTTCCTGTAAATAACCTACACACAAATAAATACAAATGGTGATAAGAAATTGTGATGTCATATATTTGATCATTACGGCACAAAAATGTTTGTCGCCTCTCACTAAACAATTCTATAATCTGTACAAGACTGTAGTCATCTATATAAACGTTTACAACAATGCATATATGTCTAAATGAGAAATGCAAAAAAAATAAAAGTAAAAAGATGAAGAAAAATGATAAAAATGAATGGGATATATGAAAATTCGATGAATATTTCCGTTTCCATACAAATTAGTAGTAGAATATTTTATTAGAATTAGTTCATTTTTTTGTTAAAAAATTTAATGAAAACTGTTTCCATAACTTTTACTATAAATATTGGTTTTACTTTTTTTTAGTCCAAATTTGTTATTGGAGAGACATAACCAGTTGCACTTGTCATTCACTTATTATATAAAGAGGTTTTTATTTAGAAATCCCCAATAGTATGGGCCGAACAACTCTTTTGTCTACAGAACTATTTGATAATTAAACGCTTCATTTTGAGTTTATAAAAAAATTACACGTGTTTGACGTGATGGTGTTAAACGATATCCCTTACTTATTAATTGAGAAGCATTTTTAAAATAAGACTTTGCCATGACGTATTATTTACATGGATAACATGCTGACGTGTCATCACCAGAAAGCTTCTCAAATTAATTTTGAAAAAAAGTTTAAATTAATAGAGTAATTACATCTTATGTCATTGTCATATTAATTATAATCATTGGTTATATATTAAGTAACATCCCATAATTGCCAACAATTTAATAAACAAAATCTAAAACTATTACCCTAATTAATTATGGAAGGCAAGCATTTTATAATTTCCAAAAAAAAAATATTAACAACCAATCAAATTGAAGAATGAAGATTTGATATACAATTATATCACATTAATTAGTTTTAATCATTATATTCCACTTTTCATCTTTATTTGATTTTATTTTTGAATATAAAATAAATTATGATATCAATCATATAAATAAAAAAGTATTGATTTTTTTCTCATATGTTATAATTCAAATTTTTAAAAACGGACATAAATTACTCAATCTATGAAAAAAAAAAGAAAAATTTGTTTAAATTCTCACATTGGATATGAGATAAATAATGTTTCAGAAAGATGTATATAAAAATGACCAAAATTATAAGAAACTGTAACAGTAAGAAGTCTAACATAATAGGCGTCCAAATTTAAAAACTCTTATTTGGTTTAATTTAGGTTTTTAATTGGCATGTATAATTGAACTGAATAAAATAAATATATAAATATTTTAACTTGTCAAAAAATTTAAAATATTTTAATATTTTAAATTGATCCTAAAGTTAAAATATTATAATTAAATTGATCAATATTAAAATATTTTAAATATTTTAATCTTATCAGAAAGTTAAAGTTTTATAAATATTTGAATTTTATCAAAAAATTAAAATATTAGAAATACTAATACATACCGTAAAGACTTTTTAGAAATGAATTTATAATAACATGTTCTATATAAAATAATTTTTAGAATCTAATAATAAACACTATTTTCTGTTGTAAATTATACATCTTTCACTGATTAAGTTTCCAAAACTAAAAGTTATTTAATGTAATATCATACATTATAATTCTGAAATCATAAATTACAAAATATTTTATAGTCATTTCGTAATTTTTCATCTCGTGCTGGGCACGGGTCAAACTCTAGTTGTTTATGTAAAACAAGCGTTCTTTTTAAAAACTTGAACCCGATAAAGCTTTACTCAAAAATTCCAAAATCCCCATAACCGTAAATGGCGATTTCTAATTTCCAGAAAATCTGAGAATTTTCAAAGTTTGTGTGGTTTGATAGATGATTAGGTGAAATCAGAAGTGTCTTGAAATGTATATTGGCTAGAATTTAAGAGGAATATCCGCAAAAAGCTTCGATTTAGTTGGATCTTTGCAAGATGATGAATATAATGAGTTTCTATGCATGTTAATTTCCCCTCTTGTTTCAAGTTTCTATATTGTTAGATATGGGAGACTATTGGGTAAGAGATGGTTTTCTTTAGACTTCATGTGGGGCGCTATTGAGTAGAAGATAGTTTGACGGAACTGTAGACAGAAAATTTTTAGACTTATGTATATACCTATGTGTATATGCATGGCTAGTTATGAGCACAAGTGGACCAAATATAGGTTTGCGGCTCTAAATTTTTATACGAAAAAATCAGTTTTTGAAACGGTCTATTTTTTTTATGAAAATATGAAAAACAGTCTTTATTTCTAGCTTGCGCTACTTTAAAACTCAGGACCGCCTCTGTGTATACGTTCCGCCTAATCTAATAATAAACAGGATTTATGTTCCATAATAAGGCTAATATATGTTTTACACTTATGTAGATATAATAGAAGTAAGAAATCAGATATTTGTAGTCTGGAGTGTGACCCAAATGTTTGATTAGCCTCTACCGAGTTTTGAAAATATTGTGTGCATGCATATTTTTAATTAAAAAAGAAAATATATATATTTTGTTCGTGTTAATTACTTGTAGAGCCACATGAGAATGGCGACAACCGTCCCAACGGCACCTCCGGAGGCCATTAAACTGGAAGCCAGAACAATGGCAGTAAAACCCGCTGGCAAGAGAACCGGACTGAATATGAGGAATAGCGGCATGGCCGCGGTAAATGCCACGGCTGCGCTGCCAAAGGATAGACCGGCAAGCAACAAGAGAAAAACCGCGGCTGTGGTGGCGAAATACGCCGTCATAATACCCTTAAGCGTCGGCTTTCGGGGTCGTTTCTCGGTTTTCTTCTTTTTCTTGAAGAACAACATTTTTCAATATTTTGAATGGCTACAATAGAGACTTTTGATCCAATGGCTGTGAGACTTTATGAAAGAGAAGTGATTTTCCCTATGAAGAGAGAGTGGTCTGGTCTACGTGCACGACACATGCTTACCCCATGCGTGACGATGCGAATGAATGGCTGAGCTCTACGTCACGTTACTGCCTCTTCCTCGTTTTTCTTTTGTTGGTTTGTCACATTTTTTGGCTTATTTTCTTTCTTCTCCGTTTGCCTGTATATTAGAGATGGACATTTTGATTTTTATTTTCTAATTTTGTTCAGCGGTTCATGTTTGATTTGGTTTTTGTAAAACGATAACTGAAATCAATCTGAAATTAGTTAGATTTGGTTTGTTTAGAATTTGGTTTGGCTTGGTTCTGATAGTCTTATACTTTACATGAGTGAATTTGAATATGATAAAAAAAAAAGTAAAATTATGGTTTGCTAGAAAATTTTTTATTAAGATTTATTAGTAAGAATTTTTTGTTTTTTAGAAAGATTTATTAGTAAGATGTTCGTTTGTTATCCGATTACCGAGTTACATAGTTACTCAATAAGCTGAGTAATGCAATATGTGCACGAAAAAGCTGAGTTTGTAAAAGAAAGTCTCCAGTTGCTTCAAGTCATTAAGATATTTCCAACAGAGACAACCTCATTCTAAAAGTGACATTTTTCAAAATCTTTTTTTTTTTTTTTTAGTTTAACTAAGAACGTTTTTAGCCTTCTCCGTTTTGAAAAAAAAACTCAACATTAGAATCATAACCAAATGTGAAATTGAGCCGTTGAGGTGAAGAGTAGAAAGAACAACTCTGGTAAATATTAGCCTCCGTGTAGCGGGAGACTTTATCGGAACAAGTGGTGGTAATTTGGACGGCGAAGAATCGATGACCAGACAATGATCACGAGATATAAACTTCTCATCGTGACATTGAGCAATCTTGACATCGGCAATCTCGACAAGATATTGATCATGAGATCAGTAGGGATCGGATCAATAACCCACAGAGGATCGTTTGTTGGATCCGGATACGGTTAGCTTATCGTCGTACTGCCTCAAATTTGCCAAGAAAGTAAGCGACCACTATATGTCCCTATCCAAGAAGCATTTAGAAGAGCACAAATCGACGACTAGGCTTGGGTTACATAACTTGAAGCTGAAGAAGCATCGAGCCAACAAGTTGCAAGCAATCTCTGATCTGTTTTAAGCCGTTTATCTATCAAGAGGCAAAAAAGTATATGATCAATCATCAAACCCCGTTTTACACGGTGGTGTTAGAAGTACAAGATAAATGTAATTTTATTGGTTCAAGTCTTCAAGATTGTTGTCAAAGTGTCAAATCTCATCACGTTGTATTATCAATTGAATGTCATAGTTTAGGTTACTAAATATTCTCCGTAGATTCTATTATTTAAGCAGGTTTTGACCAAGTCATATAAACTACACAGCCAACACCACACACTTGTGTCCCAACTTTTTGAAAATCTTTAGTATTAATGCAAAAATGAAAACCAAGATCTTCTCTTAGAAGCTTCAGCTATGGAGACTTATCGATTATATTCCACATCCTCTAAAACGAGAAATAATAACTTATAAAAGACCCTCAAAAATGCATATCAAAATATAAACCACAAAATACAAAGATAGATAATGTGATTTAAGTTCTATTTGGAAGAAGTAAACACTTACATGAGCTTCACATCCTCTATATAGTTTGGAAATGTGTAAACTTTACAGTAATTAGACTCTTGAACTACTGGAACTTCAAGTCTTAAACTTGTGATAATTTTCTTCTCCAAATTGTAGTAAAATATGATGAAAGGATCTCGTGTATAGATTGGGCACAACACAATTTCTCCACTACCAGTAATTCCAGCAAAGCGTACATACATTCCAATCCAATATGAATAAGGCACTTTGTATATATGCTTCGACCATTTATGTTTCTCGGCATCCTCTAATACCCACAACTCAAAATGAGTACAGAAAGTAGTAAAACCTAATCTACCCTTGTAGTTTACCAGAATCAAAGGTGTCTCGATCGCAGATCTATTGATCATTGTAGCCACTTCTAGATCAATGTTAATAAAACTAAATTTCTCAGACCTAACATCGAAGCAAAACATGGTATGGATTTTGTTATGTATCATTGCTGGATAGTACAAAACACCATTCATGCATATCCCATTATCGTCTAGAGGATAATGAAATGCACAACATTGGATCTTCCTCCATAAGATATGATTTTTTTTTTCGTTCCCCTAAAGTCAGAACATGATACTTAGCGTACCAGTTGTCGGGGTTGAGATGAAAACAGTATAGGATGATGTCTGAAATGATTCTATTAGCAATGATAATTACAGTATATATAGAGAATACAATAGGGAATTAGGTAAATGATAATGACTAATCTATCTTTTATATATATACTCTACACGCCCCCTCAAGATGGAGGGACTTGTGTGACTCCAATCTTGCTATAAAGTTCAGTAAAGCGTTGCCGTTATAGAGGTTTGGTGAGTGCATCCGCAAGTTGATCTTTGGTAGACAGGTGAGAGACACGAAGAGCTCCGGATTGGATGTTGTCACGGATGAAATGGTAATCTAGAGCTACGTGCTTCATGCGAGAGTGAAAAATGGGATTGGCAGATAGATAGGTGGCGCCTATATTGTCACAGTATACTACGGGAGGTGAAGATAGAAGTATACCAAGTTCCGTGAGAAGGGAACATACCCAACGAAGTTCAGAGGCGGTATTGGCGATGGCTCTGTATTCCGCTTCTGTGGAGGAGCGTGCCACTCCCTTTTGCTTCTTCGAGGACCAGGAGATAGGTGTGCTTCCCATGTAGATGATATAGGCGTTTGTAGAGACAAAATCGTCGGTATCTCCTTCCCAGTCAGCATCTAAAAACGCATGTAATGTGAGCGGTGAATCAGAACAAAGAAATATACCATGGGAACTAGTGCCTGCTAGATAACGGAGAACACGTTTAGCGTCCTGCCAATGCACATCCGTAGGACAGTGCATGGACTGTGACAGTATGTTGACAGCATAAGCAATGTCAGGTCTTGTAAATGACAATTACTAGAGACTCCCCATGACAGTTCTATATTCGCGTGGATCAGGTAGCTTGTGACCCGTGTTGAGTGATAATCGTGGTGACGGTGACATCGGAGAAGACACAGGTTTCGCATCTACCATATTCGTCTTGATGAGTAGATCAGATATGTACTTTTGTTGCATAAGATGAAGCCCCTTTGGTGTGCGAGTTGCTTCAATCCCCAAGAAATAGCTCAGCTCACCATGATCTTTAAGGGAGAAGCGTGTAGCAAGAGCATCAATGATTCTAGTTATAAGACTTGTACTGCTACCCGTAACAATGATATCATCAACATACACTAGGATGTAAACAACTTCTGAGCCACTGTGATAGATAAACAGAGAAGTATCTGCAAGAGAGTTAAAGAAACCAGCTGCGAGAAGATAGGCTTTAAGCTCTTGGTACCACGCACGCGGTGCTTGTTTTAGACCATATAATGCTTTCTTTAAGCGGCAGACATGGTGAGGTCGATCCCTATCAACAAATCCAGGTGGCTGAGAGACATATACCTCATCCGTGAGGGTTCCCTGAAGAAAGGCGTTGTTGACATCAAGCTGTCGGATTGGCCAGGAGTTGCTAACTGCACGATCTAAGACCAATAGAATCGTTGTGGATTTTATAACAGGGCTAAAAGTTTCAGAGTAGTCGAGCCCATATTGCTGATGAAATCCACGCGCAACAAGTCTCGCCTTATACCTATCAAGCAAACCATTAGCCAAATACTTCAGTGTGTATATCCACTTAGTTGTAATCACATTCTGATTCGGTGCAGGAGGCACCAGATCATAAGTGTCATTGCGGGTTAACGAATTTATCTCAGCGGACATCGCGTTTCTCTAGTAAGGATCTCGCATGGCCTGGTTCACGATGGTGGGTATGGGTGATTGAATTTGAATGGAAAGGGAGTTTGTGACTTGTATTGATGAGAAAATCAGAACAAGAAAACTGTTTTTGCAAGGAAGAGGAGACTGGTAATGAAAATTGAGAAACAACACTTTGTAAAATAGGTGGAGATGGATGCCCAAGTCGTGAATGCCATGAAGGTAAGGATGTTTTGGTATTTGGTGACGCAAAGAAAGAGTTGGGACGGGGAGATGGATTGGCCACTCGTAGAGCTCGTTCTTAGTTTTGCCTTGGAGCAACTGGACCCCCGTGCTGAGATCCTTCACCTAAAAATGGGCAGGAAAGAATTCCACAAACACTTGGTTATTATTGCATAAACGATAAACAGAGATAAGATTCTTGTGTGAAGGTCAGGGACATATAGCACATCTTTTAAGGTAAGGGATCTAGAGGGAGTAGGGAGAATAGAAAAACCAGTATGCGAGATCGGAAGACCGGATCCATCAGCGATGGTCACTTCTTCACCACCATTATACGCTTGATGAAGCGATAGGTTGTTTAAATCTGTGGTGAGATGGTGTGTGGCACCGCTATCAAGTAGCCAGGTGTTGGCATTGTATGGTGATGTCGCTGCCATATGTGCCCGAGGTTGCCATGGGGCCGAGGTGGTGCCGGGTGACATCTGGTTTGAGTGGAAAGATCCACCAGAGAGTTGGAGCTGAGAGCATGTTCGGGCGCTATGACCATGTATACCACATATTTGGCATTGTCCTTGCTACCCACGTGAGTTCTGGTGTTCCTGTTTTGGTGTGAAACGTTGTTGCTGCCATGTTTGGTTACCACGATTGTTTGAACGATTCTGATTGCGGTAATTATTGTTGTTTGTGTTGCTTCCATTTCCTTTGTAGGTAGCTGCATTGGCAGAGATCGGACCCGATGGAGAGGAGACAGTCGCGGCTCAAAGCTTCACTTCGTGGTTGAAGAGTTTCTCGTGTACTTCAGTGATAGAGGGTGGAGTCTCACGACCCTCAATCTGGTCCACAATTGATTTGTAGTCATCAGAGAGACCTTCCACAATGATTTCAATCTGGTCCTCATGGTCGATGGCTTTACCAAGGAGAGCGAGTTGGTGAAAGCGTGGGGTGAGCCCTTGCACATATTCATCAATGGATTTTGTACCCTTAGTCCATTGCTTCAACTGTTGTTTGAGTTGTTTTATGTGACCGCGGCTTGGTTTTGCATAGGTGGAGGAGAGAGTGTTCCAGATCTCTGCAGATGTCGTCGTTGTCGACATGAGAGGCTGGATGGTGACAGAGATGGTACCAAGAAGACCACTGTATATCAGTTTGTCTTGTCTTTTCCACAACGTGTAGGCACCGTTAACAGAGGCGCCTGCATCAGTGGTGAGAGTTTGAGGCGGAGCAGAAAGCGATCCATCCAAATAGCCAGCAAAATCATATCCATCTAGCAAGACATGGATCTGGCGACTCCATATCAAAAAATTGGAAGCAGTAAGCTTTGTTACATTCGACATATTGACATTGAGAAGAGTTTAGGAATCGGAGACGGTGACCGTCTCGTTTGCGTGTGCCGGGTTGAGGGTAGAAGAAGACATGACCGAATAAGAGGAGAAAGAGAGGTGAGATTTGAAAAATAAAGTGGCGGCCAAGAAAAATAAAAACTTTTAGAGTATTAGGTATCGATGCTCTGATACCATATAGGATGATGTCTGAAATGATTCTATTAGCAATGATAATTACAGTATATATAGAGAATACAATAGGGAATTAGGTAAATAAGCAAAACCTTTACATATATACTCTACAACCAGGTGATAAGTAAAATTTTGAACTGATTGTCGATTGGATCATACCCAAGAGAATACTCCGCTTTTCCTTCTATCCACTCTCTATTGTCACTTTGGGTGTGGCTACTTACTCTCCTGTGATGGGATTAGAGATCACAGCCCATGAATGCTTCTCTCCAATATGATGACTACAGACCAGCCCTCGAACAAGGCGACATAACTTATAGAAATCTTTGCCAAGGAACGTTTGATGATGTGTGGCTACA
Organism: Kernera saxatilis; assembly: GCA_900406395.1. Lineage (NCBI taxonomy): Eukaryota > Viridiplantae > Streptophyta > Magnoliopsida > Brassicales > Brassicaceae > Kernera > Kernera saxatilis. Next base: position 19,068 of record OVAY01000853.1, on the reverse strand, counting down.
AGGGTGGAATCTGTATCCGGATTTTGAGGTTGAGGTGAAGTGTAGAAGAACAGTTTTGATCCAACATTGAAGGCGGAAAAGAGCCTCGGTGTATCTGGGGACTTGATAGGGAACAACTGGTTGTAATTTGGAAAACGAATTATGGACGACCAAAGCTTCGATACGCAACAACACTAAGCTTTAGACTTCACAGGCAATCTCGAAAAGATATTTATGAGCAGATCAAATGAAATCTGATCAAAGATAGATCGTTTGTTCTTCTGCTTCCGCTTTCTCATGGTGGATAAACCCTAGGTTTTGAACAGAAGTGGCTCTTGTGAGTCATATACCATATCTATCTTATGCTTCAAGGTAGGTCTCACGAGTTGGGCTTTCTTAGGTTAAGATACTAACTGTATGGCCCACTATGCTTAGCTCACACGGAAGGAGCCTAGGTGTGGTAATAGTGTAGTGTTATTTGTTTTTATTTATACTAGGTAAATAAACCCGTGCGTACCGCACTGGCAAGGCTGGTCATATAAATGCATACCAACAATAAAATAACGGGAGAATGAAAATATTTAGAAATGTGACGTGGTGAAAGAATCATAGATATGAATTTTCTGTAGCGTCGACCAATCTTTCAAGAAAACCACATCATTAATGAATTAAATTAAATTTCTTAGTCGGTTCTTCTCTTTGGATTTTTTTGCTTCTAGCATTATTTTACCAAATAATCTCACTGGACGTTAAAAAAATATAGAGAAAGGTCGAACATACAATCAGAAAAACAATTTTTAAAACTTATCTGTAAATTGAGAAAAATACCTTTATTCTTTTTTTTTGCATACTTTAAACGATTCTCGTTTGTACGTGAGGATCAAATTTCTGTATAAATCATAAACCAAGAAAGATAATAAAAAGGAGATCATTTGTCAATGTTGACTTATTGACCAAATGAAAAGCACCTTTTTTTATCAGAAAGATAAATACGAATTAAGAAGATATTGTAGCAAGAAGGAATTGACTAAGGAAAAGGTCTAAAAGCATATACATTTCATGGTTTGGTGTTGGTAAGAATAAGGGATAAAAGTTGTCGTCTTGCGGCTTCATATCTTAACATAAATAGTTTACCATGAGAAAAACAAATCATGAACAAATCCTAAATGTAAAATGGAGGCAAAGATGAGAAGAAGAAAGTTGCATCATATCAAGAATCATGGTTCTTCCATATGAATAAAATTTCCTAAGATTTTTTCCTAATCCATAAAACAAAGTTATATAGAATGAATGCCAGATTAAAAGAATAATTGTACAGTGTACACACATACATATCTAAACTTTACATTGACACTTAATGGTTTTACATATTAACAAACAAAACTTTTGTACCAAACACACTCTTGAACAAGAAAGAAACATGCAGACATTTCACTAAACCATTTCCCAATATCAATTCTAGATACCAAAGATAACTTCATTACCATGACAACATCATAACACAAAGATCTGGAAATATAGAGACCGCATTCAACTCTCATCAACTCTGAGCTGTCGTGATTACTAATAATAATATCATCTCCAATCCACCACTATGTTTAAAACCCTATTGGTTACTTAAGACACTCCAATGGCCAATATTGTGATTAATTGCAAACAAAAGAGATTAAAATACATCGTTAAAGTTCACTTCAACTGTATACAAAAAGAAAAATAGAGGAGAAACATAAACTAATAGAATGCACTAAACACTACAGACTATATGTCTGTTTAATGAGAGATGAACAACTTCTAAAATACAAAAAGCAAAGAAAAATTAATGAGATTCCTGGACAAAAGGAAGACATAAGATATATGAGGACACTGCAGTCTATTTCTAATTTATTTCTAATTAATATCTAGATTTCGTATATGTTCTACGGGTTTAAAACACAAATTAGGCAGACGTTCTAAAAATTTAGAATACAAATTCTATACTTTACTCTATGTTCTACCAGAAATTAGAATATGTATTCTACCTTTTACTCTATGTCTATAATAAATTAGAATAGGTCGTCTATACCTTACTCTATTTCTATGAATTTAGAACATCAATTCTAAATATTTTTAGAATTCCGAAAAAAGGAAATTGAATCGTACAATAAGAAAACAAAATCTTTATGCAATCTAGTATTTAAAGAAATTGTATATGTTGTTTAGATTACGTTCTAAAAATTCAGAATACGTGTTCTAAGTATTTGGAATGATATGTGTCGAATGAATTGTTCTGTGTCGAATGAATACATGTTTGATCTAGAAGTTGTTTGTCCTAACCCCTTTCGTCTAGAAGATGGTGTTATAAGTGAAACACAAAAATAATTTCTTATTGAAAAAAGTATCTTGTGAAACTGCTCGCAAAATATTCACATGTTCAATAAAACCTAAATAAAAGATCAAGTCTTCACCTAACGTTCGTATAAAATTGGGTTTAACCAAAACCCCACATCCAAGTTTCATAATGCTTTCATAATCGTAGACAAACCTAGCAAGCTTTCAAGTCTCTAAAATCAAATCTTTGAACTAAGTACTTTCTTGTTCACTTGGGTCTAATCATAAAACGGTGTCTAATCCCCATGACATATTATTAGAGGTTGCTCCTCGATCCATACCTTTTGCTTATATAGTCCTAACGACGAATCATGAGTCTTCTCATACCCTAAACCTTATTTATCTCCGTTGCCATCATCTATCTTTTCTTGCCCAGCTTGCTCCTCCCATTTTCGTGGCTTTTTTTTTGGGGTTAAAGTCCCATTTTCTTGGCTTTCTTTTTCTTTTACCACAACAACGAAGAATGAAGTGATCACATCAAAAGTTCTTTGTCCGAAATATTGATTTCGCTAAGATGTTTCCTCCATGTGACATGGAAGCTTTAAACATGGCCACAAGTATCACGAAGGAAAACGTAGTAACCAAACGCTTTGTGTTCTTGAAACCCTCCACATGATTATAGGGTTTAACCAAAATTGTATTTGTCGATCAAATTTTGGATTTAAAAAAAAAAAAAATGTTTACATATTTAAGGGTATTATAGGATTAACATTATTATAAAACATAGATGACCAAAGTTCAAAAATAAAAGTATATATGGACAAATCCCAAAAAAACATCCTTTATTTCCAATTTTCTCTAAATTCAACATATATGGACTGCAATCTTGAAATTCCCAGTGTCCCCAAACAATAGCAGAGCAGAAAAATATAGAAACCCACAGAGAAAATAGTACAGCCATTCAAATGCAAAATAAGATATGAGTAAAATAGCTATCAGCGAAGAGAAGATTGAGACAAGTATATCGGGTGATACCCTTATTCAATTTTGATTTTTAATGCACTTATTATTCTGTTCACTTACCGACGATGAGGTCGAAGCGGTGGCGACACACGACGCTGACAAGATAGCAGAGACAACGGATCGACTGCAATCAATAATGTATAGATGAAAGTGTATTTCATTGATAATATAACTGAATAGGTATAGCCGTATATATACAAGTAGAAGAAGGAGAGGGATGCTATAAACTAGAGATTACAGAGGATATTCTATAATATACACTTAACATAATTGAGACGCATATCGTATCGTATCATATCTCCTTATACGCCCCCTCAAGATGAGCCACCGTTAGAGAGGCCAATCTTGTCACTTAGAAGTTGTAGCCGAGGTCGAGATAGAGGTTTGGTGAGTGCATCGGCTAGTTGATCTTTTGACGAAACGTGAGACACTCGGAGAACTCCAGATTTAACAAGTTGACAAATGAAATGATAGTTCAAAGCCACATGTTTCATACGCGAATGAAACAATGGGTACGCACATAAATACGTAGCTCCAACATTGTCACAATAAATGACGGGCTGAGTAGATGAAGAAATACCCAATTCTGTCATAAGATAGCTCACCCATTGAAGCTCTGAGCCCGTATCTGCAACAGCTCGATATTCGGCCTCTGTGGATGAGCGTGCGACTGTCTGCTGCTTCTTAGAAGCCCAAGCGATGGGATGTGATCCAAGATAGACGATGTAGGCACTAGTAGAAGTATAATCGTCTTTGTTACCTGCCCAATCTGCATCAGAGAACGCATGTAATTGGGGAGAGTTGTTGCTGCGAAGAAAAATCCCTTGATTTCTCGTTCCCGAGAGGTAACGCAACACTCGCTTTGCTACTTGCCATTGAATCTCTGTGGGTTTGTGCATAAATTGTGATAGTTTATTAACTGCGAATGCGACATCTGGCCTGGTGAGCTGAAGATACTGCAAAATTCCAACCACTTTTCTATACTCACTACCATCTGCCAAAGCCGAACCAGAATTTAATTGCAGGCTGCAATTTGCCGCCATTGGAGTTGTAACCGGAGTTGCTTGCAGCATGTTCGTTTTGGCGAGCAGATCGGTGATATAGTTTTGCTGAGTAAGCAACATCCCTTCAGGAGATCGTGTCACTTCGATGCCAAGGAAGTAGTTCAAATCTTCAAGATCCTTTAAAGAGAATCTTTTGCTGAGTAACCCAATAAACTGCTCAACTTTTTTCGGATCACTGCCTGTGATGACTATGTCATCAACATAGACTAGAATAAAGATCGACAGAGTCCCAACATTGCAGATGAATAAAGACGCACCAGATTGGGAGTTGGAAAAACCTGATTGGATGAGAAAGGTACTAAGCTCCATATACCAAGCCCTTGGAGCTTGTTTCAATCCATAAATGGCTTTGTGAAGTTTGCATACATAATCTGGTCGATCTTCATCAACGAATCCTGGACGTTGAGCCATATACACATCCTCTTGAAGTTTTCCTTGAAGGAAAGCATTATTAACATCTAGTTGGCGAAGAACCCATCCACGAGAAGCAGCTTCACCGAGAACCAATCGGATAATTGCTGGTTTAACGACGGGACTAAACGTCTCTTGATAATCAATCCCTGGTCTCTGATGGAACCCCTTGGCAACGAGACGTGCCTTGAACCTCTCAATGTCTCCAGTTTGTAATCTTTTGATATGAAACACCCATCTAATACCAACAAGATTATACGATGGATTTGGTGGTACAAGAGACCAAGTATGGTGATGAAGTTGAGCATCAATTTCCTCTCCCATGGCTTTTCTCCATCGTTGATCCTTGAGAGCCTGAGGAATATTGGTCGGTTCTGTTTCAGCCTGCGCAACAGAAAGATGAAGAGCAAATTTGCGATTAGGTTTAGAGATGTTATTTTTGGCTCTTGTGGCCATCGGGTGCGTATTCTCAGGCTCGGGTAGCTGTTGAACCACTTGTGGAGACGTAGCAGCACCCACATGCTCAGTTTCTGATGGGCTAAGATCTGTATGGGCTTGAGGAGTGGAAGGCCCAACAGAAGTAGATGATGGCCCAGTAGCTGTTTCAATCTCCACCATCGCTGTCGTTGACGAGGAGGAAGGCTGAACTAGAGCAGCACTCGGTGAGGGATCCGAACCTGGGGGCTCAAACGCTGGCGGGGTGATGAGTGACTGGTCCGAGAGATTCTGAACCGGCGGACACCAGTTTGAGCTTGAAGGGAAAATCAAGGTAGAGGAATTGTATTTGGCTAGTGTTTCGAATGGGAAAATGGATTCGAAAAACTGAACATGTCGAGAGACAAAAATTCGTTTAGAGGTTTGATCGATGCAAAGGAAAGCGCTTTGAGTGAGTGAATAGCCAAGAAAAACCGATGGCCGAGATCGAGAGTCAAGTTTGTGTTGAGAGTAAGGCCTTAACCAAGGATAGCACAAACACCCAAATACACGAAGTTTAGTGTAATTTGGGTGAACACCAAAGAGTTTCAAGTACGGTGAAGAAAAATCTAAGATAGAGGTGGGGAGTCTTTTGATTAGATAGGTTGTTGTTGCGAGAGCATAGGTCCAATAGGTCTGTGGAATCGAGACATGAGATAGCAACGCAAGACCAGTCTCCACCAAATGTATGTGTCGTCTCTCTGAAAACCCATTGTGTTCGGGTGTATGCGGTGGTGTAGTGAGATGAGAGATGCCATTTGTGGAGAGAAAATCAGCCAAGGCAAGATATTCACCACCATTGTCGGAGTAAAGCGTGACAATTTTCTGCTTAAATCGGTTTTCCACAAGCGCCTTAAACCGGATAAAGACCTCTCGAACATCAGACTTCTTTCGTAAGGAATATAGCCAGATGTAATGAGTGAAATAATCAACAAGAATCAAATAATACTTGAATCCGTCAATGGACACTATGGGAGAAGTCCAGACATCGGAGAAAAGTATTTCAAGGGGCGCAGAAGACGTGATTGAGGAAACAGAGAAAGGGAGCTTATGACTCTTTTTTATGGCACACGAATTGCAAGGCAAAGGACAAGTTTTATTTGAAACTGGAAGTGAAAAAGAGGAAACAATATTATTAAGAATAGGAAGAGAAGGGTGTCCAAGCCTAGAATGCCATATAGGCAACGTGCTTTTTATTGTTGAGAATGCAAAACACTGTGGATCATCTCGATTTGGCCACTCATACCCACCGTTCTTCACTTTTCCTGTTACCAATGGTGCCCTCGAGTTGAGATCATTCACTTGAAATTGAGATGGAAAGAATTCCACAGAGACACTGTTATCATCACATACCTTCTGAACTGAAACGAGATTCTTTGCAATTTTTGGAACACATAAGACATGCTTAAGCGAAAGAGATCAAGGCAAGAGAGGGAGAGAAGAAAAACCCATATGAGTGATGGAAAGATTTCCTCCATCTCCGACCATGATTTCTTCACCACCAGTGTATGGAGAATGAAGGGAAAGATTAGCAAGGTCTGATGTGATGTGATGAGACGCTCCGGAGTCCATTAGCCAAGACGGTGTTTCAGAGGAGTTCATCATGGCATTGTAAGCTTTCGGGTTCCATTGGGAGCCATTCTGAGATGAGGATGACCCGGAGGGTTGATTTACAAGCCGATACATAGGGCACCTTTGAGCACTATGTCCCTTTGTACCACATGCTTGGCATTTGCAAAGATAGGGCTTTGATCCTCGAAACCCAGATGTGTTAGAGCGATAGTTGTTGTTGCCTGTAGCTTCACTCTTGTTGTTGGAGTTCTTCCAGTTGCGCGATTTGTTCTGAGCGTAGTGAGCTGATGCAGGTAGTTCTGATGTCGACGAAACCGCCGCATGAAGAGCTATCTCCCGATTGAGAAGCTTCTCATGAAGCTCAGCAAAGCGATCGGAGTATCACGGTTTTAGACATAATCGATGACTGATATGTAGTCGTCTGGGAGACCATCAAGAATCGTATCAGTTTGATCTTCATGATCCACCTGATTTCCAAGGAGAGCTAGAGCATCAGCTTTGGTTTTGATCAGCCGCATATACTCATCAATTGATTGTGTTCCTTTGATGCATTGTTTCAGTTGGTGCTTCAGTTGTTTTATGTGTCCTCTGGTTGGTTTGGCATAGGTAGAGGAGAGCGTTTTCCAGGCTTCATAGGAGGTGGCAGAACTTGTAAAGAGAGCCTGCAACGGAGTATCAATAGCTCCAATCAGAGAACTATAAAGTAGGGAGTCTTGTCGAATCCAGTATGTGTGTTCTGGATTGGGAATCTCCTTATCGTTGGCATGGGTTGTAGCAGAAGGCGGGGCCGAACCATCGATGAATTTGAGGAGGTCATAGCCTTTGAGGAGAGCTTTGACATGAGTGCTCCAAGTGAGATAATTGATTGAGGTAAGCTTTGTGACATTGGTCATGTTCACCGTGAGAAGAGTATGCTTTGGATCCTGAGGATTAACGGCAAGAGTGGTTTGATCCGCCATTGATGTGAAGAGAAAAGAAGCCTGACGCTTGAAGAAGAAGAAAAGCCTTATGCTTGAAAGAAAGAAGCTTTACGCTTGACCAAGAAGAATTACCACAATCCTAAGATATTAGGGCTCTGATACCATATAGATGAAAGTGTATTTCATTGATAATATAACTGAATAGGTACAGCCGTATATATACAAGTAGAAGAAGGAGAGGGATGCTATAAACTAGAGATTACAGAAGATATTCTATAATATACACTTAACATAATTGAGACGCATATCGTATCGTATCATATCTCCTTATATAATGAAGAGTTTACGAAAGATTTAAGACCCACTAATTGTGTATTGTGGAATGATTTAGGATTTTTTCAATAAATAAAAACAAATCCTAAATAGTATCGGCAAAAGTGAAACGATACGATTTTACGTTATGGAAGGGTTCCTAGCTTCATTGGAACCTCTTCCTAAAGTGAACGGCAAGATACCTTTTCGCTAAATGAGAAGCACACTTTCGTCTTGATCAATCTTTACCGTCCGTTATAATTATTAAAATATGAACCGTTGGATCAAATTATTTTTTTCCTATAAAAAAATGCTGACGTCAGCATCCTCCAAAATCAGGTTTCCTTTTATATATAGATTTTTAAATTGTCCACAACTAACTCACATTCACATAGGCATAATTTTGGATTTACTTTTGGATTAAGATCTAGCCAAAACAAGATTAGGACAACTAGGTTACAACTTACAAACAGGAGAAATTAATGGAACACACATCATCGACAATCCTCCAACTATCGAGTTTGCAAATTCAATGACCATTTTCCTCTCTGTTAGCCTCCCCTTTTTGAAAATAAAAATAATATAGTTTATTAATTATGTAATTATGTTTTGTTAATTTTCCTTTTATTATTTGTTTATGACTAATACACATGGTTTATATGATGTACATATTATTTCGATAATGATTTCGTTTTCATTTTTATTGATTGATATGGAATGCGTGGAGTTGAAATCTGATTTCAGTATAATAGAAGAATTAGTAGTTAGGTTTTATTCTTAGATGAAGTGCATGAGACTGAAATCCAATTTTACAAATAGTTAGCAATCCAAATCTAAAAAGCGTGGAGGTTAGCAATCATAATCCAAATATTTGCATTGAGAAAATATAGCATGTATAGATAGAGATCCATGTATAGAATTTTTATATTCAAATTACAATGTAATATTGATTTTCCTTTGAAAATCCAATATTTTACTATGTATAAATTCACAATGGGCATATAAACCGGACCCGAGAAACCCAAACTGACCCGAAAGGTTTGATTCGGATTATGTAAAGTATGTTTACCCGAATGGATTCTAATTAGATATGATACGTTTTTTGGTTCGGTTCGGTTCGGTTAGAAACTGAAACCCGAAAAGGTTACCCGAATACCTGATACACATACCATACACACAAACATATACCCATTGACCATCGCATCCATTCCCAAATCTCGTTCAATTCATTCTTTTTTTTATTTATAATAAAGCCCAAATTAGTAAACTGGAAACCCTAAATTGTACAAGCGATTCCAGACCACCCCATCGACCACAACCAGGTCCGAATCCTTGTCCTCATTCTGCTTCGTCGAGAAATCACTCCCAAGTAACGATTCAATCCTTCTGCTCTTTCAGTTTCGTTTGTTTTTAGCTTCTAGATTAGTAAGGACGAGTATTGATTTATACAAAAAATTTAGTGGGTTTCGATTCGATAGAGACCATGAGCATCACAAGTTTTATTGTTTCGTGGGTTTCTGTTTTCTCTACTTCTTGCATATTGGTTTTGTTTTGCAACTAGTCTAGACTCTGGACTCATGAGTACGTTTTGTGCTTTGTGCGTTTTTTCTCCCTTAAAAATGCTTAATTTGTGATGGATTCTTTCATTATTGCAGATGGATTCTTCCTCACTTCAAGCAGAAGATGATTTTGAAGACGATTTAGGGACAACTAGTCCTCGAAGTTGAAGCAAAAGGAAAGAAGCTCCAAGAAGTGCTGATAGTTCACTTCCATTGAAGTCCAATAAGAAAAATACTAGTACAAGGTCGTGGGTATGGGAACATTTTACACGAACCAAGGAGAACAAGAATAAATGTTGATGTAACTATTACGGTAGAGTTATGTGCTGTGCAACATCTAATGGAACTTCATGTTTGAAGAAACATCTTGGAGCCTGTAAGGAACATAAGGTATGGTAAGAAAGTCAAGGTCAAACTCAGCATATTTTGGATCATGAAGGTCATGGGTTTAACGTTGTCAAAAGTCACAAAAGAAGTTTTCATGGAAGCTACCAATGAGATGCTTGTTTTGGAGGAATTGCCTCTTGTATTCGTAGAAGGTTTGGCTTGGTAACATTTTTGCTCGAAGGTCAATCTCTACAAGTCTCATTCTCCGAGGACAGCCATTAGACACATAGTGGAGATGTATGTGAAAAAGAAAGCATATATGATAAAGCTGATTGGTACCAATAAGCAAAAGGTATCACTTACAACCGATATATGGGTTGCTCCCACGACTTATTTTATTGGTCTCATGCTTCAGAGAAGCAGTTTCTATTTCTAGTTTGTAATGTGACAATTGTCTCTATGACTCAATTGTATATTGAATTTTGAATTAATAAACTATTTTTATTTGATATTAACCGACGATTTGAGAAAATTGACTAAACCAAGTCAAAAACCCAAAAGCGTGCTAAATCATAAATATATCATGATATCTAATATAATGGGATATTAATCATCAATCAATCGTGCTTGCATCCTTCACGCTCATCATCTTAATCATGTCCATTATCGCGTCAATCTAAACCACCACCAGATCACAAATTAAATTAAACATCACAAATATAAATAACCACTGAATATGTCATTGTTTAAAGCTCGAAGCTCTGCTTTCAGAGAATTTAACTTATGGTGGAAACGAAATAAAGCTAAACGTAAATGATACAACGGCTCAGTAGAATTCTATATGTAAGACACAACTGGTAGGAAACAATGGGTAGTCAGTGAGAAAATTAAAGAAATTGGAAGGATGTTTGTTACCCGAAGGAGAAGCTCGTAACTGAATTCCTATATGTGAGTGATAAGAAACACCACCAGCCTCAAATGAAGCAAAAAAGAGAGGGAAATCTGATAGCCAACATCCAATCACCAAAACTCTGTCAAGGTTCTTTCCGATGCGGTCACCAACTTGATTATAAGTCCAAGTGAAAAGAGGGCTGACATACAATAAGTCTTTCAAACCACAAAAAGCAATGGTGTCATGAAAATCCCGCATTGTATTCTTGTCAATGAGATAGTCATAAGAGCGTGCGTGCTCACTAGACACGAGAGTACCAATAAAATCACAAACATTAACACAAGGGTACCGACCTTTTACATACCCATACTGTAAAGCATAAAAATCCCTCCACAATATTATATGTTCTGCCACAAAATTTGACGCATACACAAACGAAACAAGACAATGATCTACATAGTTCTTCATCTGTACCCAGACTGTGATGAGTTGGGAACTAACAAAGACCAGATGTACTTCAACTTAATCAGACCACACAACCCCACGACCAAGGCGATGGTGGTCTTAGTTTGTAAGAGAGTACTAACATGGAAATGTAACATCAAGAACAGATAGGTGGTAAGCAGTGACGTGCCTAGACTCATAGAGGCTTATGGCAATTTTAAAAGTTATGGCCTTTAATAAAATTTGGTTTTAGTATTATCTTTGAAACGTACTAAAAAAATAACAATCAAAATCTATAATATAAAAGTTCAAAACATTAATCTTTATTTCTATTTATTATTTTTATTCACAAAACTTATATAATCGAATGTTTTAACCAATTTCTCTACTATAAATATAATAATTAAACTATTCAACATCTCTTATCACTACAAAATATTTTAATTGTCATGCAGTCTTTTAAATAGAGAATCCAAATACATAAATATCAATCTAAGTAAATAGCTTATTTCAAAAAAAAATGTGGCCTTTTAATTTTTTATTTTATTGTGGCCTTAGGAAATTACCCATTTTAAGAAGCTTGAGGCACGCCTCTGGTGGTAAGCTTCTTGAACATGTGTTTCGAGAAGACACCTAATTAAGAAATTTGTAGTTTGAACCCTGTGACGGATTGCATTGTCCTTGTGCGGCATGTTGAACCCGTGCGTGTTCTATAAAAAACCTTATGTGGAGGAAGCTTTCTTGTGTTGTGACGGACGCATAAGCAACAAGTCCTTTTTATAACATCCCTAACCCAAACCTTGTTTAAGGAAAAAGGAAAAAATGGATCGTTAAGTTATTTTAGCCCAAAAGCCCGTAAGGGAAGAAACCTAGGGTTCCCAATCTCTTCTCTTACAAAAATGAAGAGTGTGTGATGGTAGACACACAAAACGGAGCCTCCTTGGCGGAGCCATACCAAAATTCCTTCATCAAATTCGGCGTCACCTTGTACAATAATTTCTCGGTGAACCATGCGGAGCCACGTGACGTCTTACATATCAATCTAAAGCCCCGAGCCTCCTCTTTCCAGGAAGACCTAGTTCATTTAGATCGGAGTCAATCACAGATCTTACCTGTTTCGGTAGGGAATGGAAACCGAGGATCAATACTGCTCTGATCGATCTGAAACTTACTTGTTATATACACTGCTAATCTGTGACGAGTCGAAGGAGGATTCGTGTTGCGGGTTCGTTACAGGTCTTATGAAGTCGAATTTTGCGCGCAAATTGGGCCAGTACAACGAGATGAGGTGTTTGGACATGCTAATCAATATGGATCGTGGGGAAACTTTGCAGAGGCTTTCAGGACATATAAATCTAGCTCTCAGTGGAAGGAAATCCGATTTTTCTTTATATTAAGCGTATACTTGCGCTGAGACAGCACAATACCCTAAGGAGAATGAGCCATTTCAATACCCATAAGATATTTCAGATGATTAAATCCTTCATCTGAAAACAGCTTTGAAGATACAACTTGAAAGCGTTTACATCAATTGCATCATACCGCGAAGGTAGCTTCATAAAGACCTCCTCACCAAATCACCATGGAGAAAGGCATTGTGAACATCCATCTGATGAAGTTTTTAATCCTTAACATCTGCAACCTTAAGAAATACCCAAACCGTAGAATTTTAGCAAAATGAGCAAATGTCTCTTTGTAATAAACAACTTCAATTTGGCGATTACCTAGCGCAACCAACCTAGCTTTATACCTCTCAATCATTACATCAGCATTGTACTTGATGGTAAGCACCCATTTGGAGCCTATTAAGTGTTTATCCTCAAGAAGAACCTCAATATCACAAGTCGCATTATGCTCCAATACATCAACCTCTTTGCTCATTGTATTACACCAAATCTCATATTGAACAGCTTCATAATACGTGTTGGGCACAAAATCAGTCGTGATAGCACTCAAAAATGTCCGGTGAGAACTTGAAAATCTGTTAAAGACACAAATTGATCAATAGGATATTAACTAGAGAATATATCATCATCTTGTTGTCCATAGTCATACCTGGCAGTATGAAGCACAAACTCCCGAAGCTTAACAGATTGACGCTTTTCACGCAAACTTCGACCAAAAGTTTATGATTGAAGGCACTTACTTTGCTGGTGTTGTCTCTGCATCACTCTCATATGATTTTGTCTCTTGTTCGGTTACATGTATGCTTGTTTCTGCAACTTGCGTTTTTGCGCTATCCTGGTGATGTACTTACCACTGTTTCTGTGACAACCAAATTTTTCTATGTTATTTGGCTGCATCGATCACAGTTTCTGTCACAACCAATTCTGTTACAGACAACCATATTAGAATTTACAAACCAAGTATCACATACACCATCAATAGGAGATGTTGGCCTGTAATCTGATGCATGAAATTTATCTTCAACAAACGTCTCGAAACACAAAGACAGAATGCGTATCAAGATCATATGATGTCCAACCTTTTTTTCCAAAAGCATATCCAAAAATACACATCGTCGTGTGCGTTGAGTAAATTTATCTCCTCTACGATTCAGGTTGTGAACATATACAAGACAACCAAATACCCGGATGTTGGTGTAATCAAGAATACTACTAGTCAGTATTTCATGTGGTGTTTTTTAATCTTTCAATAAAAGAGTGGGACTGTGATTAATATTGTAAACACTTGTGAGAACACATTCACTTCAAAACTCAGCGCTCAAATTTGCTTAGCACAACAACGCACGTGCCACATTCAAAATGTGTCGATGTTTCCTCTCAACACGCCTATTCTGTTGTGGCGTTACCACACACGATGTCTGATGATATATGCATTGTTCTGCAAAATAATGACGCATACATAGGAACTTGCTGCCATTGTCACTACGAACACGTTTTAGTTTACATTCAAATTGCCGAGAGATCAAGGAGAAAAAATTCTGAAGCATGCACTTAACTTGTGTTTTGTCACGCAGCAAGTAGACCCAAGTAGCACGTGAACAATCATCCACGATTGTGAGAAAATATGAATATCGACAAGGGCATGAGTTCTGTAGGAACCCCAAAGATCAACATGATTCATATCAAAGATAACATAACTTTTATTTGAGCTTGCAACAAATTCACTTCGACATTGTTTAGCACAAAAACAAATTTCACAATTCAATAAATCTATATGATAACCACTATCAACTACTGGTAATTGTCTAATTATTTTCTCTGATGAGTGTCCCATCCTATGTTGCCACAGAGCTCCATCATCAGCGACCTTCACTGTCTTCAAAGTATGCACACGTTGTGTATCTTGAAGAAAGTACATGCCTTCATGCAAATCACTTGTTCCTATAACAATTTTGGACATAAGGTCCTGCGCGCAACATAATGATATGTGTCAAACATCACAGTACAGTTCATATCACGAACTAATTGTGATATTGATATCAAACTGCATTTAAGTTCTGGTAAACTATTTCAAATCCTGATATCAAAATCACTCTTCCTTCTTGAGATGAAACTAAATATTTTTCGTTAGGCAAACCAACCCAACATGGAGTAACATCCCACAAATCATTAAACAAATCAAGTTTCGTTGCACCACTATCGAAGACATATGATTCGTTGCAGTACTATAAAAGACCCATTGATATGAGAAATTCTTACCACTCAGACCCAAAAACCAAACCAGCTTCTCCCACTGTTACGGTTTCAATCATTTGTGAGCCAAAGTTTTTGATTTGGGTTTTCTGTTTGACATCTGAATCAACTACAACCCCTAGATTAGCTCTGACATCTTTACCACGACCACGTCCTGAATTCTAAACTAAGTTATGTCCTAAATTCTATCCGGACTTCTGAACTGAGTTATGTTCTGAATTTTGATGCCACTTATGTGAAGTATCATGACCACGACCAAAAGATCTACTTCTGAATTTCTCATTTCACCAATCAGGATACCCGTGTTTCTAAAATTAAGAGTCTACAGCATGACCAGGTTTAGAACATAAAATACATATCCGATTTATATCGATCTCAGGCCTTTGTTTGGTGTTGTTTGAAAAGCAAATGCCATTACACCTCCACGGTGTTCAGCTCTACGTAATTGTTCTCCTTGGATCACCATGTTGTAGGACTGATATATGCTTAGTAACAAAACATTATTCAGAATATTTGTCTGAACCGTGTTGTAGATCAATTTTGTCTAGCCCCGACAGGAACTGATGCAATTTTCTCTTCTCATTCAAGCATTCTGTTTATGATCTGTGAGCACATGTACATTATGATCTTGATTTAATCTGCACTAGACCTTCCCTTGGACACAGCTCACCAATTCTTTTGTCAACTGTTGCACACGAACTTAGTTTGAAACAGAAAATCGTTTCTGGAGGTTATCCCATAGTTCTTTCACAATTTCTCGATGGGTAAACTTGAATGTATCGAACAATCAGTTGTATTGTAAACATGATATTCCCATGAAATTTACAGTCAGCCGATCTTCTTCCTCCTCTGAACTTGTCGATGGTGCTGTCACATATCCATCAATCAGGCCAAGTTTCTTCTTCGCACGAAGAGCAGTTCACATCCTATGAGCCCACTCATCATAGTTCTTCCCCGTCAAAGCCACTTTGGTGATGACGTTCTCGGGATCATTCTTCTGCATCATTACTTTACTCATCGCCAAATTGATTTTAGGGATCGATTAGCTCTGATACGATGTCAAAAATTTGTGAAAAGGTTTTCTGTAGAGAACGGCTAAGATATTTATATAAAAGATTAACCCAAATTAACATAAGAATAAAGACTAAACTACCCATATAATATAAAACTCAATGTATACAATATAGATAACCCAATACATATGACAATAACTTTTTGTTTTGAAGCTTCAAGCAACTCGATTCATCAAGCGAGCTTTAAAGTGAAAGATGGTGAATTTAAGCGATCATTCTTCTCATTTGCCATATTCCGTAGCAAAGAAAACGACTCGAAGCCAAGATAACAGAAAATAGAACAAAACCAAACTCTTATGTTTTCCTTTACAAACAACACAAGTACACCGTTTGTAGTTTTGCAGGAAAATTACTTGACTCTTTAATATTTAATTGAGAGAAACATAATTTTTATCATTAACCACGTCTAATTAAATATTATAAGCCATCCAAGTATCTAACAAAGAAATATATTTTATTGGAGTGAAAATTGTTCTGCATTGGTGGCCTATGCATATGTTCCTAAAATTCTAAATTTAACCAAGTGTAAAAAGAACATTTAAATGAAAAATATTGTTTGTGTTGTAATGATCACATCCCACACACTACAAATCGTAATAGTATTGCTGAAGGTGTGTTTTTTCTTTACAACTTAAAATTGCGAAACTCTAATGCAGGAGAAGATTGCTTGAGTTCCAAGTTAGGTCAAAGTCGAAGAAGAAATGTAGGCTTCGTGTTTTGTCTGTAACGTTTTGTATGCACGCCAAAAAAGGTCATCTATAAAATATAACTTTTTTGGTTGTCAACACAATATAATTTATAAAAGCCCATAATTATAAAAATTAATTATTATTTGTATTTCATTTATAAAATATAATTTTTTTTGGTTATCAACACAATATAATTTGTATCAGTAAATGCATCAGTGGTTAACTATATTAGGAAATTGATATCAATTGTTCATGTTAAATGGCAGAAATTCGATTCAGAGCATGATCTTAATAATCAATTTCACTGCTCCGTTGATTCCTCGAGAACCGCTCACCGGTTGGACTAACACTGTTATCTTTTTACTTTCTATCATTTTCATTACTAAAGAAAGAAAAAAATAGAGAAGAACATTATTGAATTTAAATTTTAAAGTTTTTTTCTTTTCTTGTTAACATATATTTAATTTTAAATTATTTGTTTTGTTAAAGGGTATTCTATTAATTTTAAAATTTTGAAAGACAATCTTTGAAACTTATGGATAAAATTTCGACCTTTTCTTTATAGATAAAGTTATGGAAGCCCAACGACTATGGTACTCGAAGAGAATATTAGATCTCATCCCAATAGTAGTCTTGATTTACAATCATCATGATCTCTGTTTCTATTTCATTTATCTAGATAATCAACATAGGAAGCACACTCATTGTGACATTATAAGCATTTTCATTGATATTTGTATCTACAGTGCAATGTTTATTTTCATATGATATTTGCATAATATTTGCCCAAAATTTGCATAATATTTGCTCAACATTTGAATAATATTTGCTTAAATTTTTCTTATTTTTTTTTCAACTGACATACACTATTCATTGATTCGATTTGAAGATCCATTGATGACGAATTTGAAGTTGTCACTATGCCATAACCGATGTGTCTAGCAGCTACGGTTACCAGCGAAGTCACAACCCATTTCCAAATGGGGAAACTCCATAGGGTCTTGCGCCGTAGGCTGGAGAAGCTTGGCTCACAAGCTATCACAACAATTGCCACAATCATCATGATTACTTCCAAAGTGATCCGGAGTATCCTCCAGTGGCTTTGATGGATACGGAAGCCTGTTCCTAGGGTTAGGAACACAGATTTGGGTGCCTCCACAACTTGAATGACATGGTGTTTAACAATTTCAATCTCAGAATCCTCTGAGATGTCAAAGCAGATTATTAAGTTATTTTTGTAAGAAATTCTAAAGTTCTTTGACACTATTATTTATAGAAATGTAATATCTACAACTAATCACTACAACCGTATAACTTTAGAATATATTGATAAATTTATTGGTTATTATTATTACATCGGAATTGTGTGCAACCAAAATCCATGTACGTCAAAAAAGGGAGATTTTGATAAATACTGATTTTTATTACAATTTTTCAAATGTAAAAATACAAAACTAATCTTATTTAATATTTAATTACTTATTATCAAAATAAACATAATTTAAATTATAAAAAGTAAAATTTTAATTATAAATTAAATTTGTAATTAATATTAAATTATTAAAAATAATTAATTTTGAATTAATAAAATAAATTATTTTCTAAATTAATCATTCTCTAAAATCTTGACCAATTCAAAAGAATATCTAAAAAGTTATTTTTTTCCATCATCATTATTAAAATAAATTTATATTTTTTATATGTTGATTTGTTTACTAGGTTAAGTTTTTTTAACTATCGATTTATGTTTTAATATTGGTTGACTTATTTTAAGAGAATCGACTTATATTTTGGTTTGCTGATTTTTTTTACAGAGTTGATTTATTAAAATTAATCCAATTTTTTAGTTATTGTCCAAGACTAAATTGTCATTTAAAAAAATTGAAAAAAAATATAGAGTATTTTTAAAATTTGAAAAATATTTTGTATATATTTCAAATTCTTAACAAATTCAACGTAACCAACAATTGAAGTAGCGCATAAATCAAAAAAATCTTCGGATGTAGCTCCCGCAAACTTTCACTTCAGTCTGTAACTCCACATAACTTTTACCTCATGGTCGGTCCACATAACAAAATTTTGACAAAGTTTACCTACACAATTAAAGTTCAAATTTTTGAGGTTTATCCACATCGTCGTTAACTATTAACGTTTCCTGTTAAACTATTTTATTAAAACAAATTTATATTTAAATTAAACCAAAATCTATTAGTTTTTGGTTTAAACCAATTAAACCAACCCAATTTCTAATCCTACACAAAACCACTTTTTCTTCTCCATCTTCTTTATGTCTCTTATTCTACTTCTTCTTTTTCACTTCCGATGACTCTGACGAAGAAGACCAAATCCACAATAACAATGAA
>OVAY01000852.1:4524-32867 GCA_900406395.1 Kernera saxatilis | reverse complement strand
ATCAACACACGTGTAACTGTATTTTAATACCTACCTACGTAACTTCATAATTTTATCAAAAAAAAAACTTCATAATTTTAGATTGATAACAGAAAATCTTAATAGAATATTGCAAAATAAACTAAAATTTATCTATATATTTTTATCATATTTTTAAGTTTAAAGAGAAAAAAATGTGAACTAATCAAAGTATCAAACTATACTTAACGAAACAAACCTGAAAGAAAAAACGGAAAAGAAACTTCCTAGTTCCTAAATATTCAGAAAAAAGGAAATACCGAAACAGGGACTAAATCGTAATTAATAATGTTAGCTTTCGAACGTTGTATCTTTATCTACGAGAAGGAAACTTTAAAAGAAGCAAGATAATTAGTGACTAATCACAGTGATTAAACCCTTAAGCTCGTAGGGCAAAAAAAGGAAACAATTAATTAACAGAGGGCTTAAGTATATAATCTAAGAGAGGCATTCTCTTTCTCACTTTCGCTCATTCTCATTTTCTCACTTTCGTCTCTCTAATTTTCTTCTTCCTCCACGTTCTTGCTCTCAAAATTTTAGGTTTTTGACTCGACAACAACAACTATGTATTACCAAGATCTTCTCGTGGCTGCAGAGAAGGATATTGCCTCGCGTAATTTCTGTAATTTGGTTGATGCTGCCGTTGAGGTATATGAAGAAGAGAAACGAAAATCGAAGACGAAGACTGAAAGAGAAATCGACACCAACGACAAGAGATTCTTTCCTGTCTTCCCGAGAAAACCAAGAACTTCGGTTACTAAAAGAAACCTTAATGGTGCTTCTTCTTCTTCTTCTTCTTCGTTTCTTCTCGACCTTAACACCATCCCGCCTGATGATTTCGAGACCAATCACCCACAAAACCCTTCTTCTTCTTCTTCGTTTCTCCGAGATTACAAGAATGTCGTGGCTGAGATGAGAAACCCACAAAACCCTTCTTCTTCTTCTCCGTTTCTCGGAGATTACAAGAATGTCGTGGCTGAGATGAGAAACCCACAAAACCCTAGTTCCCAATCGTCTCTATCTTCGTGCCTAACAGAGATGAAAAGCGGCAAGAGACGTGCCGTGCAAGATACTAAGCGTAGTGGTAAATCCAAGAAAGCAAAGGTTGAAGCTTATTCATGGAGAGGGAAAGAGGCTCCGGAGTGGCTAATCGAGCGGGTGAGAGACATGAACGGATCCGACCTCAGGCTCATCTTTGAGAGGAATCTGTTCAAAACTGATGTGAACCCTGGCGAGAGTCGTCTCTCGATGCCTTTCAACGAACTAATTGATAAAGACTTCTTGAACCCTGACGAGTCGAGAATCATAGAAGAAGACATCTTTAACGTCAAGAAAACGGGGATTCAAGTGATTCTCGTGAATCAGCAGAATGTACAATGGAGTTTGATGCTGAAAAGATGGGAGATGAAGAAAGAATCAGGGAAAGGAAGCTGGACTTATGCGTTGAATAATGGCTGGAACGACGTCGTGAAGGGTAATGGATTGAAACAAGGCCATGACATCAGTATTTGGTCTTTCAGGTGGCGTGAACTCCTCTGCTTTGCCCTTGTTCGTCCTCCTCCTCCTCCTTCTCCTGCCATGCCACAGAGTAGCTCTTCCCTTGATCTGACTCTGAAACTCTGAAAAGTTTCTTGAGACTATAACTTGGTTGATCTATTCGTAAAGAGATCTAATTTTAGGCGATTCTGGAGGTATTTGGTCTAGTAATGGTAACTGACAAAATTAGGGTTTATCTTCTCTATTATTAGTAACTTGTCCCTTGTGTTTGGTTTCAGATCTTTACTATCGTATGAAGTTAACATTTTGACATTGAATCTGGTTTCTTGTTTGGTAAACTTTTGTTTCTGCATTGATTTTTTGTAATATATCTCAAAGTCCGGTTCTGTGTGATGGAATTGATCTAATCGTGCAAGTGGTTTGGTACATTCGTCCAAAATGCTCAATGAGAATCTGATTTTGAACTCTCTAGCAAAATGATAAACTCAGAAACAACAAATTTTCCAAGACAGGTTTGAGTATACAATGTGTGTATGATGTATCTTGGTTTTGCTTCTCTTAATTTCTCCATTCGAGGACTGTACATTTCAGGGTAAACAAACGTTCCCAGATATTCTAATAGGCCCAAGTCGAAAGATAACATTGATGAAATCAGACCATAGAACCTAATCTCTAAAGATACACTTAAGTTTTATATCCCTCACCAAGTTTATGAGCAAAATTCTCTTCCTTTTTTCTTTATATATAAGGCTTCAAAGAATGGCCAAGGAAGAAGGAGAACTTATTTGTGTAACATCAGGGCCCTTTATCAGGTTCTCATCTCCAAGGGCATGTGCTTTCTCTTGTCTCATACATGTTTTTTTTTTCAATCGACAAAAAATATTCTTGAACCAATTTGAAAGTCATTCCAATTCTTTAGTTGCAACACAAGACAATGCACTCATCCTTTATTCCCATTAGATATAAGCCACATAGCTTATATATTGTATATGTCTTCTAGTTTAGAGATGTATATTTGCATTGCTTTCCCTTCCCTTCTTCTGTTGTTATTTCTGTTGCAGTAACTGATCATAAAGAATGAAGCTAAGCGAGTCAAGAGGCGAAGCAGAGAAGCACAGGCGACAATATTTGAACCACGAGCTTAAGAACATGATATCGTCGTTAACCCACATGGGAGCAGAGAAAGCAGGACCGAGCCAATATGAAGGAGAAGATAAGGAAGAGGAGGAGGATGGGGTCAGAGTCATCACGATTTCTGGATCGAACGTAGGAGCCACAATGAAGACCGAGCTCGACAACAATCATGGAGACAACTACGACCAAGAGCTTGATTTCCTTAGCACCTTTGTTAATAGCAACTTTCAAGCTGTGAACAACTCGATAATGATAGGAGCCAAGTATGAGACTAATGATCCTGGTGTTCATCTTGACATATCAGGCGATGTGGAGAAACCTTCGATGAAGGCACCTGCGAGGGAGTCGAGGGAAAAGAAAGGGAAGACTCCTGCTAGAAGTGATCGTTGAGAATCTGAACATACATAATGATTGGTATCTTCATGGACAAAGCAATTTGGCTTCTGTGTATTTAAGTTTCTCTAAATAATCAGAGAAGTAGTGCATGCCAAAGCACTTTACTTTCTCTTCGAGGTTGTTGTTTTCGCTTGCATTTTAACACGTTCGATATATTCTCAATATAAACAAGATTACTAATCTTAAACAAAATTATTGAAATAAAACATATCAATATGTGACATTACTTATGAATGTGTGTGTATATATGTAATCTCGTCCATCGGATCGTTGAAGCATCAAACTAATTATTTTAAAAGAGAGATGGAAAAAAAGAGGGGCTAAAGGAGAAGAAAGAAACAGAAGAATCTGAAGTTTTAGTTAATCTCAATGAAGAGACTTGCCTGAGGATGCAAACCTGCGTCTTTCAGTGACATTGATTCTTTGTCTCTTCCGTACACTGTCCTTGGGAAGTTTGTTATTAAGCTGTACTCTTCTGTTTCCAACACTCCGAGTGAATCAACATAGTCGTACAAAGACTGGATCTTGGTATTGCTTTCAAACCTCCTCCCCTTTCTTTCTCCATTCGGGAACCGCACCAAAACCTATATTTCAGGGAAAATAAACGGTTCATCGATACTGTAAATCAGACCGTTATCAGATATTCTCATATCCCCAAGTCAAAAGAACGCAAATTTCAGATGTTTGATCAATGAGAGTCAGACCATAGAGCCTGATCTTTAAAGAGACACTAAGTTTTGAAATAGATTGATGTTCTTTGCATAGACTAAGAAATAGTGTGAACTACAGAGAATCTTTGTGAGCAAAATTCACTTCTTTTTTTCTTTTCGATAAAAGGGTAAGTAAGGAATGGCCAAGGAAGGAGAACTTACTTGTGTAACATCAGGGCCTTTCTCAGGTTCATCTCCGAGAGCAAGTGCTTTCTCTTGTCTCATTCTCACTCTAGCAGCTTCTCTCTCTGCTGCTTCACGTTCTGCTCTCTCCCGAGCCTCTTCTTCTTCTTTCAGTTTCCTCTCTGCCTCAGCAGCTTCCCTCTCTAAACGCTCTTCCTCTTCCCGTCTCTGTCTCTCCCTTGCCTTATCAGCAGAAAGAAAGTTGTCACAAATTTAGATAATAGACTAATCCATAAGATGTTGTAAACTCAGGGCAGGGAAACATACTTGATCGGCTTCAAGAGCAGCCCTGTAAGCAGCATCTTGTTCCTCTCTAAGGCGCAAATTGTTTCTTCTTTCCTCTGCCTCAACCCTTGCAGTTACCAGAACAGGTGAACTATCTTCCACAACTCTCTGGAGTATAGAAATCATTTCTTCTGGAGTTTTTGGCCCCTCGATCTGCCACAAGCAACCAGAACAAAGAACACGATAAGGTTAAGAACTACATCTCCTGTCACACCACACACTCCTAAACTCATAAAAGCTTAAAGGACTAAGTGTAAGACTGTAAGCCATGTCGGGTCACAGATAAAGCAGAATCAAACAACTATCTCTACCCCTTACTACTAATCACTTCAACTAGATAATAGAATACATTCTTTTGTGCAAATAGCAATCACCTAAGAGAACTAATAATCTTGTTACCGGATTCATGACCAAGTCTACCTGAAGTTCATAAATTGCCTCTTCGATTACAATCTTTTAGATATAGGCTAAACAATGAAGAGCAATCCAAGAATGGCTCATAGAATCTATGATCAGACAGAACAAATATTGTTTCTTTTACCTGCTGAAGAAGAGCAATTCTCTGGTTAGCAGCCGGCATAACCACAGCGCAAAACGGGAACCTCGAAGCCTTCAAGCTATTACTCATCTTAAATCCTTCACTAGATCGAATGCTACCTCCCCAGGTAACAAAATTCTCATTCAAAAACGCTACAAACGCTTCGTTGCAGAGCGTTCTCTCGCAAAACGCAGGTGTATCAGGATGATCTGGAGAGTGCAAGTAAACGAACAAGAGCTTAAACGAGCTCCTAGATCGCTGAAGCGCATCCATGAATCCTTCCAACACAAAATCAGGCTTGAAAGGGTTTCTCCCGTAATCACTATCGAACAAGGCAATGAACTCCATCGCTTCACCTGCTGCCGAAGAAACCGACGGCACAAGCCGAGCCGACGATGACTGAGAACCACCTCGACCTGATCCAAACCCTAACACACCAAGCGAATACGATAAAACTCCACCAGCAGCCCAAAATCCTAACCCGATCGCCCCAGAGACTAACCCTAAGCTACCAGAAACGATCGAAATCGGTAAAGTGATAATCCTCCAAGCAATTCCCGGAGGTCTGAATCCTCTTCCGTCATCACGCATAACAAGCTCTGAATCGTCAACGATTCCGCGAGAAGGGTAATCGTCCAATTCGGGAGCCGTAGAGTCAGCAAAGACGGCAGTGCGATCGCGATTGCTACCACCATCGACGCGAGAAGACGAAGCATCACCGTCGCGAGGGTTGTCCGATGATGTGAAAGATGAGATTGCTAGTTCGAGGTCCCAACCATGAGCTTGAAGGATCTCGGTGCACAAATCGGGATCTTCAAGACCTGTAATCGCTTGGAAGTAACCCAATTTGTCGGCAACATCAACCATTATCACAGAAACGTGACCCAAAAGATTGATTTTTCCCTCAAAGAAGGGATCTTTTCACTCCTCCTTCTCTCTCTTATCTCTCTAGAAACTAGAAAACTGTGCTGAATAATGGTTGATCTGTTCAATAACAATGACGATGGCCTCGAATTTAATTACCGAAAGTACCCCTCGACTTCAACACGACGACGTTTGCTTTGTAAACCAAAAATTCAAAATTGGTTCAATCCAATTGGGCTTGGATTGCTAAATATATGTTTTTTTTTTTTTTTTTTTTTTTTTATTTTGCTTATTGTACTCCATAGCCAAAATTAGCAATACATCTTCAAGCTTCAATCTTTCTTCTTTTTTGTATACCTTTCATTAATTTAAAGCAATGCTCTTTTAAATCCTCCACTGTTTAACTTAAGGAAGATATCGTTTGGAGAAAAAGGTGAGCTTTTTTCTGTCTTTCTTTCTCGTCATTTTCTCTTCTCTGTTTACTAATTACTGTGGGAAATGTCTAAACCTGATTAGATTGACAAAAAAACAGAGCTAATCAATGCTATTTAGGGTTCTTCTCTTTGCTTTCTGATTTTGGCGTTAGATGTTCTTAGGGTTTGATTTGTAGAGAAACTTAAGAACCTCTATTAATCATTTACTGGTCTAATCGTGAACGAAAGTGATGAAATTAACAACTTTTAGTTACGATTTTGGGAATTGTGTTCTTAGGGTTTGTCATTTCTGTAACTAGAAATAGAAAAATTAGGCCTTTGATAGTTTGTAATACTATTTAGGATGAAGTAATGCTTAAATCTGTTTCTTGGTCCGAATTTGCAGTTAAACTCAAGACCATCCAAAAATGCAGGAAGCTGGCATTGATCTATCCCTCAACACTAAGAATGTCTTCTTGTCAGCTCTCCGTTTCGCCATGTCCATTGACACGCTGAAGAACTCCCCTGAGCTTGCTCATGAACTCAAAACCTCAGCTCAGGAACAAGTGGAAGTCATGCTATCTGAAGACGAAGAGGTACGGTTACTGATTTCTGAAGAGGAAGTGAAATCTGTCGTAAGATTAGGCATCTCGAATGTCATATCGACGTTATTGGACAGATTATCATCCCTGCTTCTTCTTCTTCCCGAATGTCCTGAGTTTGATGTTCTTAAGACACTCTATGATACGGAGTGGCTGTGCAAAGTATTGCCGAGGATGGAATTGATGGAAGATCTCGTCTTTATGTGGGCCGATGTATCGAACAAGATTCTTATGATTGCTCAGAACTGTAAGTTAGATTCTCGGATATTAGGTGTGAAAGTGAAGCTAGTTGAGGTTACAGGGAAGATTTTAGAAGCGGTTGGTTATGGAATGGTGATTGTTCCTTCTAGAAGCCGGGCTTGTCTTCTGAAGTTATGGTTGCCTTTCATAAGGAGATTAAAGACTTTGGTTGATGCAGAAGGATCTGAGTCTGAATGCAGAATGGATGAAGATCTTTGCGAATTCATTGAAGGATCAATGGTATCTTTGGTTTTGACATTGCCTTCGAATGACCAAGCAGAGGTATTTGGGGAATGGATGAGAGGGATCAGGTTGGAAGGTGTGAAGTTTCCGGATTTGAGTGAAGCATTTGAGGTATGGTGTTATAGAAGTAAGTCTGCAAATAGAAGGTTGTTGGAAAGATGTGATAGACTTGCAACTGAAAATCTTTCCCTTTGAATATAATATATCGATACCGAGATTTAGGAATCAGAAAGTGCAGAAGATGTCGCAAAGCAATTCGAAGTTCCAAGCTTTTCTTCTTCTTCTTCTTCAAGCTGGTCTGCTTATCTCCATGGTGGAATAAAGACATGAGCTTTGTTGAACTAAGAACTCACAAATGATACCTGGACTTGCCTATAGACTGAAAGAAGGAGAAAACCGATGAGCTAGGGATTCAGATCACCTGAATCTTGATTCCTTCTCACATATGTAATCTTGTTTCATGTTCACTCTCCTTGATTTGCTACCTGCTTAATTGTAATCCTGGATTGTGTTAGGAGTGACAGAAAGCTTCTGATTCTTGTACTGGGTCTAAACTTTGATCCTGATTTATGGTATAAATCGTTCGGTCTGTGTTCAAGCTATCGCTGAAGTAATGTAAAGGTGAACACAGTGAAGAACCCAACTGTGAAATGTTGACAAAGCCGTTGGTTGTGAATAAGATTAATGAGTGTCTTAACTTTCTCAAGGTTGTGGCCGTAGAGACAGACACAATCTCTCAGTTTAAGTATACACACAAGTGGTGGGTTATTGAATTTTTCACGTTAATTAGTTAAAAACTTCAAACTAAACATCATTCATAAACCAAAAGTCCACAAGGGCCAACGAAGTCTTAAGTTTTCATTTACAAAATAGAGCCTAGATTAGAGGTCATGTAAACGTAAGTCCATTACATAAAATCTAAGTTTTCATTTACAAAATAGAGCCTAGATTAGAGGTCATGTAACACTTTACCATGGAGCCGACGCAGTTGTCTGAAACTGAAGCACCACATCTTCAAGCTGTTGGACAATCTTTGCTGCACATGACTTACTCTCAGCTATCTCTTTGTCTGCCTCCTCATTCAGCCTTTGCAGCTCGAGAATCTTGCGTTTGTTCTCAACCTTTATGATCTCTTTCTCTGCAGTCACTTTCTCGGCACCTTTGAGTTCCTCCATTTTCTTTGCTTGCCTATTTCTGAGAGACAACAGCTTACTGATCCGCAACTCAGGTACTTTTATATCGAACCCGTGTTTCTCAAACTCAGCAAAGGAATCACTGAGGCTGTTTAGTGAGCTTATGGGATCGTCAAGTTGCAAATCTTTGACTTCCTCAAGTAAACCAGAAAAGGTAAGCATCATACCAACCGCAGACATTTCACGAGATTCTTCTCTAGTCTCCACCAATGGGCTGAAATGAGGACTTTGTGGGATTGTTTTGAATACCTCCATTGATTCAATTCTCTTCCAAACTGGTGACTTCTTCTCAAAGGGCAAAACCATTGTTATATCCTTTGCTTCGTTTTCCTCAGCAATATCAACAGAACTAAGGTTTTGTTCTCTCTTCCTCTTTCGATTGTTATCTTTGCTAGTTTCCTGCATAAAAGTTTTTAATCCCAAAGAAGAACCATAAGTTAACAGATAAAAAACACTCGTGACGATTAAGATAATAAACCACCAGCTAACAAACTACCGAGAAAGTGAGAATGATAACTTTACATTCTCTCGTGTTGAATCGTTTCTCGAGCCATTCTGATCTCTCGGAAGTGTCTTATTGGAGAATGTCTTTCTTTGAGTTTCAGCCTCTGTTTGGTTCAACAGTGACATTATAAGATAAATTTTCATGATACAGAAAATTGAAAAGGGATTTGGAGAATCTGTTAGATATTGGAGAGTATTACCATTCATCATAGAATCACCCATCTTATTTACCGACCCTTGAGTTAACGATGATTCCCTTGACTGCAACATAATACAGAGATCAAAAAATCAAAACGAGAAGGAGCAAGGCTTTTGCTGAAGTTCTAAAGCTGAAATGGCAGTTTCATTTTATTGTAAGAATCTTGCAAAACAATTCAGACAGAGTAGTCATTGACAACAAATTAGTGGAAAAAACGTTAAATTCCTTCCAAACGCCGTCTTCCCACACCTTCAAAGGCCTAAGATCCGAGAGCTTGAAACTCAATTGCTTCTTTTTAGCCTCTAAAAGCACTACACCCCATTTCTGAGGGAAAAGAGAAGGTCCCATCACTCGCCCTTGACGCCATGATGTACCATGAAACACCTCTACATACTCCATCGATTGATACTCTTCAACCGAAAAAGGAGGCGGTCTAGGCCTAATACTAGGCAAATCAACGCTTATGTTGGGTCTTCCCTTAATACCCTTGCAGCTCAAGTGATTCTCACAAAACTTGACAAAATATTTCTTCTCATCATCATCATCCTCAATCTCTTTAATAACCATTGCAGGAGCCCAAACGACTTCTTCTTTATCTATCTTAGAACTCACTTCCACCATTGTTCCAGAGCTAAACATGGACTCCTCGGTCAATCGCCTCAAGAGCTAACAGTAAAGTTAAAAGTCACTCATTTTTGCTTTCACAAACCACCAAAAGCCTCGCAAAACACAAAACGATAATAAATTGCAGGGAAAACAACAAAATTGAGACCAAAACCCCATCAAAGAACACAAAAAGCCTCCCACCAAATTCGATTTCATTTACCTGTACATCTCGTCCTGGTAAGACCCACCATTTCTCATCGACCCAGTCAAGATGTTGCCTCAGATGGTTTCTCTCAAACTGAATGATATCAGGTGGTGAATCGAAGAACACCAAACACTTGTCATCATCAATCTGTTTGACCACAACACCAGTCCACCACCCAGCTTTGTGATTAGCGTCGACGACGGAGCCTTCCTCGATATCGAAGCGAGCTTGCAAGTTTTCTGCCGGAATTGGTCGGAACGAGACTTTGTGGATGAGTTCGGTAAGAAGAGTCGAAGAGTCGTCCTTAAGCAACCGGACAAAGCGTACTATGCTTCGTCTAGATTTGGGGTTTCCCTCGATAATGGTTTCGTACCAAACGCTTTCGAAGCCATTCTCTTCATAAGAGATTTCGACTTTACAACCTTTATTCAAGGATAGCTCTTCACGCAGAACGNAAAAAAAAAAAAAAAAAAAACACCCATAAAATTGAAAGAAAAAATCGAACCTTTTTTTCCTGGAGAAACCCTAAAACTGAAAGAAACCTACTTTTTTCTTCCCCAGAAACTCTTTAACAATACAGAATAAGACACAGCTTCGCTTAAGAATACGGCATGCTTTAACAAGCGGAAAAGGAAATAAAAATGGGGATAAACCAGAAAATTGCGGTTTCTTAAATAATTTCAAAAGAAAGCTTCCGTGCTACTTAGCAAATTAAGTTTTAGAAAATGCTAGTTTACCGAATCATTTAAAAAAAAAAATTTGGTCATAGTTAAAACAGTTTGGTAAATGGTAATTCAATCTGGAGGCTAAGGTAAAGAGTTTACACTTTACAAAAATAACATTAGACAAATAAACTTTAGCATTTTTTACTATAAAATATACATAAAATCCTCTAAAAATCAAGAACAAAACCAAGCCAAACCAATTTTTTGTACAGATTTGTATATCGGGTTATGTCGGTTAGGAAAATTAAAAAAAAATGTGGATAACTGAACCGAGAACCGAATACATTTTATAAGTATGCCGATCTGTTCTTGCCTATCAATCGAACCAAAACCAAAATTACCAAACCTCGGTTCGGCTCCATTCATCAATTTTGGTTCGAGTTAAAATTCCAACCCTAGTTATTATAGCAACATTAGTTAGTGTGTTATGTAGAAAATAATAACACTCTAAAAATATTTTGGAGTATTATAAATGATGATAACATAACCACTTATAACCGTCTAATTCGTATAAATAACTATTCCACAGTTAAATATTACTTTATCAAACAAAACAATAATTGACTAATTGTAGCATTATATTTTTAATCATATTTATACCATTGAAAGAGTGAAAGCCTAGAAACTTAAGTTGGCAAGTATTTAAAAGCGTAGAGGAGGTTCTTTAGTTTATTAAAAAACAAAATCCAAGCGTTACATAAGTTTTCTATAAAAACACTCTCAAATAAATATTATGCTCAAATTGTTAAATTATATAAGGATCAAGCAGATATTATGATTTGTAAATACAGAAGAAAACATAATATAACACGACAACAAGGGGATTTTTTATTTATGAATGATGAAAACATACATATTACAGACACAAACAACAATGAACAAATCGACAAAAAAAAATACAAAAAAGACATTTGTTGCGTTTAAAGACTCAAACGCCGGACGAAACCACCGAACATCGAATGCAAAACTCCCCAAAATGTCTTTTTTATGAAATATATTTCCCACCCCTTTTCTTATTACATTACGAAACAAATATTTTTATTAGACAAATCCCTCTCTTTTAATTTTTGACTCTCTTTTCCATTGTGCTCTACAAAACCGATTCATTGCAAATTTATATCTTTTTTCCTTCTCTCACTCTCTCTCGACATAAATTCCCCACAAACAAAATACCCAAAAAAAGAAAAAAAACACTTGCTTTTTTAGACATAAGTTTTTCATAACCGACACCAAAAACATGAAAATTCAAAAAAAAAACATTTACTTTGAGATGAGAGTGAATAGGTAGAAAATCAAATTAGTTAGAGAGATTATTAGAATTAGATGTCTGGTGGTGCGTCAGAGAATTTATTCCCTATCTTCATTTTGTTGACTTCCTCTTTTGACCATATGATAATTTTTTTTACCATGTTACAAAACTCACTGCATACAAAATAAACATTCTCATTAATTTTTTTCTAATATTTAATATATATAGAGAGAGAGGAAACTTACGGCCATGGATCATCTCCAACAAGCATCATATCTCCTTCATCGTCTTTAAAAACTATTTCCCATTGATTGCGCGTATGTAGCTCGCCTTTGAGATCAAAGAGTTTATCCAATTCGTCGATCAACTGATTGTATCCATCAATAATAGTTAAATCCACAGCTCTTCCTATGGCTACACCTTGCATCCGAACCTGTTCAATAGTCATGTCAAAAACATGTGAACTAAGTAGAGTCGTCTCAATATATTTAAAATACAAGTTTCTATTTAAAAAAAAATACCTAATGTATTATAATATTTCATAAAAATTTAATTTCTTTTTATAATAAAGATAATTTTTGAATTAGACCTCTCTAGTAATCTAGTTGTACGTAATAAAAATGGTTTTGGAACTGAATAATATGTAAAGAATAAGAAGACGATAATTTTTTCCATACCTTTGTACGACTTCTAACAGAGTTGATTTGCTTGTTTTGGAGTTCTTTTGGTGATGTTAAAGTTTGGGTTTGGTCAAGTTTTTTTTCTTCGGAGATTTTGGAAATCTCGGATTTTTGGTATGAATCAATTGGCCCCATGGGATCTTTTGTTTCTGTAGGAGTCTTCAGATCAACTCCAAACAATCTGTAATTAATAGTTGCATCGCCGGTTGTCCTTTCTTTCATTTTCAGAACCATTTGGTCAGTGTAGTTCGGATTGGGTATGGTTGGGACTGAGTTGCTCATTAGCCAACAAGATGGAATCTTGGAATCAGATGTTGCATCACGATAACTAAGCAGAGGAACACTCGTAGGAGAGTTCATGCTAGATTGTTCAATTTCTTGATTTTGAGTCAATGTAGGACTCCGCAGATTTGAACCTATAGATATAATTAATAGAATGAGAACAATTTTATAAGGAAGCTTTAACTTATAAAAAAAATGTTGCCTTACCAATATCACTAACTTGGCGATAACGCTTGTTCTTAAGAAATGCTGACTGGAGAACATTTGATGAAGTTGCTAAATGGTCGATTTCCCATGGGGAAACCTTATCTGCTCTTGGAATTAATGCAACCTCATCCCATTGCACCTACAAAAATAGAGTTATTGAATCGTATATATTATACTTTTGGAAAGATATTATAAAAGACTATAATATAAAATAGAGCTAAGAAGAATATTACTTCTAAGTTTCGCCATTCTGAATCTTTCCAATGAGAGGAAAAATCTTTTATACCAATAATTGTCCCAGAGTATCTTTATAGTGAAAAGAAAACATGTTTTAATAAACATATCTTAAAAATAATAAATAAAAAAGAGGTGTTCAAGTTTTACCTTATTTTAGTAAAATCATTACTCTCGAACATTTTTGTAAATCTTGAGCCTATATTAAACTTATTGTTCACTGCATCGATAAATTTGTCGAAGCTGACGACGAACTGGCTTGATCTGATATCATCATATCATGAACCAAAAAATAAACATATTTATTGAATAAACTAATTCCACAATGTTTCAAGTATAGTAATAAAGTGTTTTCATTACCTTGGTTTATAGATCACAGTGAACATACAATTGCTATTAATAACATTCAATGTAGTTGTAATTACTCCATGGTGCATACTCTCTGTTGAAATTATTGATGAAACTGTGTTGTTTTGTTGATGAGCGGCTCTTCTGATTCCAACTCGTGACTCCCCATTCTCTCCTCTTGAACAAGAATATAGTTAAAGTTAAAAAACCAAAAAACAAACGAGATATAAAACAACGAAATATATATACCTAACAAATACAAAAGAGTCCCCAGGGACCAGCCTCTTTGCTTTGACGAACGCACTCCAACCAGCAGTGAAAAGATGTCTCCGCGGTGTACCTACTTGATTGTTTGGAGACAAATAAAGATCAGTAATGACTAATCACAAAGTTTGATATGAAAAATATTGATTACCTCTAAAAATATGTTTAAATCTCCATTCATAACCATGGAGATCTTTAGTAATTATTTCTTGACTTGGGTTTGGTAAAGAGATATCCTAAAAAAAAAAAAAAAAAGGTCATATGGAAGCTTAAGTTTACAATTCGAGTCAAGAATGAGTTCATTGGATAGAGATGAAGTGTAACTACCAACGGAGGAAGACATTTAGTGGCAGATTTTCTGGGAACAGACAATCCGCCATGTGTGCTGGTATCAGATGCAGATAAAACCTTTGTGAAAGAATAAAACTTTGGCATTTCCTTAATACCATCAGGAATAGGGATTCCAAATGGCTAGAGAATTACAAATTCATTAAATCATTTAAGAGTGATTAGAATAAAATATGCTATTAAGTCATACATTAAAATTTTGAAACTTGTCACTCACAACTGTATCCGGCAACAAAGTAATTTGTGCATAAACTTCATCAGTATCGTTCTCCACCTAAAATCATATATAAAACAAATAACATGTTACTTTTTATAATGATATAAATTATATATAGAAAATTACAGTCTAAGCCAATATAATTCATGAGTATTTCTTAAAATAAAATAAAAAATCAACTTCAGAGAAATATACCTTAAACTGAATACCAATAACATTGCATTGAAGTTTTGAGGGAAGATCGAAAAGTGGCTTCATCTTATCAAAGTTTTCTTTTGTAAATGCCTCAATCTGAAAAATGCCATCGAATTGCATAAAAAGCTTCACAAACCAAAATAGAGGAGGGAAAGAATATAAAAGGATAAAGAGAGGAAACTCACCTGCTCCATGTGCCCTTGAGGAAAGTAATAAATTTTTTCTCCATATTTTGGGAGATCAACCAAAGGTCCAGCACATAACTTCCATAAATCATAGTGCAAATAGTTCTTGGTTCCATCAACTGCCAATAAAAAAAAATCATCACTAATAAATGTTTCCAAATAATCAAAAAATAAACTCGAGTCCAAAATATCTCAAATTATACCTAAAAGTCCATGTTGTGCATTCATAATTTGGTTACTCGCCATAAGCTCTGATCCAAACACTGGTCTCGAAATTACACTTTTGATATAGGATCGTAATGCAAAAATCACCAAATCGTAAATGATATTATTAGATTAAACAAAATCCAATCTAGACTCGCGTTTGTCTATCTAGAATTGCAACACAATAAAGTAAAATCATAAAATCAAACAATTAGCATAATACCTTTGTTTAGTGAATTGATAAAAGTTATTCTATGTGAGTTCACTTTTTTTTCTTTGCACGATCTTTGTTTCTTCATCAATATTATACATTACATGTATATTTATAGGTATACGAGTTGCATATACATATTTTAGCAGGTCAATACTCTTCATATATTAACTTATTGAATACCTTAGCAGGTTACCTAAAAAAATTCGGGTCAAACACATTATTATTTATTACATATAGTCAGATACTTCATTATTACGGATACATATTTATAGAAATATTGCAACTTCATTGTTACTTATTAAATATATTTCCAAAAACATGTATTAGTATTATAAATAAACGGACACTTTAAGCCCCACCTCATAACTAGATGGATTTAGCTATGTCGAATATCATTTATCGAAGCTATGTCGAATATCCTTTCTCACGGGATATATTGTCCGGATTTTAAGATGAAATGTTCGGAGTTGATAACTGATGCAGTCTCGAGTTGAGTGGTTCGTTTTATGTAATCATTCATATGAGTTTAATGTGTTTTGAGATAGATTTAGTATTTTCTGCCTTCTCTTATTCCTCGCCATTCAAATCTTAGTAAATGTTGTTTAACCCACCTTTCTAAAGTTAAATTTAAAGAAGTTGTATTTGTAAACTCATTTCTTCCGTTTGAACAACTAATCGGAGAATTTTGTTCTAATTTAATGTTTGGGTAACAAAAAAAAACGAAAAAAAAAAACACTCTAAACATTACCAAAAAGTATATTTGCGGACCGAACAATCACTTTTTAGAATTTTTTTGTATATAACCATAAAATTGCAAAATCTATATATTTTACGAAAATTAGCAATATTCTCAAACGTTATTTTGTTTCATTAATAAATCAACTGAACATGTAATTTTAATGTTGTTTTTGAATATGATGCTACTTTTTAAATTATATCTATTTATTAGATATCTATATTGATATTAATTACGAGAATATTACTTTAGCCAACAGAAATATATATTTTTAGTCTTTCCATATTGATAAACTTCAACGTTTACGAAACAGAGAAATATAATCTATGCAATCAAATTATTTTATAAAAAATTTACTAAATTGATTATTCATATAAAATTTGTCTGGTAGAAAATTAATCTACTAAAACATTTTCTCTTTAACATATATTTTTAATTTGAACTCATGCAAATACCATCAAATCCGAATTAATTATCCTTAATTTATTGTCTTTAACTCTTTATTGTTGTGTGAGATATCTCTACCAAAAACAAAAAAACAAATGAAATCCGCATATTTTTATGTGGTTTTCTGTATTTATGATAATAGCGATGTTTCTCGAAGATTTTGACCAGATGAATTTATTCATATTTCATAAATGTATGTATATGCATGTATAGGTTTCAATAGATCTTATATGAATATAATTTCAATAACTTTTATGGCTATATTTTAAATTTATCATAACATTTTTAGCGTATTAAGCTTATTATGTAGTAAAATCCAAAAAAACCACAACAAAAGAGATGAAACTCGAACTACGCGATAATCATCAACATATAGCATTTTCAAGAGATTCATTCCTCTTCGATTTAGCCCTTCTCGCTCACATATAGTTACATATCATCAAGGAACGTCCCAATTATTATTCATATCTATACCAGTTAAAGAAAATTATTATTATTATTATTGAGCAATCAAAGTAAAGTAAATCCATAAAGAAAGAGGATTGAATAATTGGATGCTTCTTTTTCAAAAGCGAACCCTGCACATGCTTGTACTTTGTAGAGTTCCCAAAAAGAGAAAAACTATCAAGGAGAGAGAGAGACTGAGAAAGCTCATGGTAAGATGACAAAAACATAAATCAACACAAAACAGTTCAGATAGATTTCTTTTTTCCATATAAACCCTAAAACACATGATCATCATCTCCCCAATAATGCCAGCTTCACTAAAACTAGATAGACAGTTCAGGTGTGGAGAAAAAAGTGCAGTGATTGCAGACTAAAGAGCTAGAAAAAACCTAATGTGGTCCTCAGAGTCATTAATTGTGCTTCAACATAGCAGTTTCAAATTGCTTTAGCAATTGGAACGATGAGTGTAAATCTCATTGCAACTCATCATTGGACTACCAAGCAAAACTCTACTTATAAGAACCAATCTATGTACCCTACAAAGCAATGCATGATTCCATTAAGAAAGGCTTCTCAAAACAACGAAATTGGAGAAAAAAACGCATTCTTTGAATCTAAGTTGAAAGTCAGATCCAATGTGAGGATTGATCATCTATGTACTTACAATCCTTACAAACTTCAGGATCACCTAGAACCAAAGATGAGAAAGATTAAACTAGATTATGTGGTAAACATCAGAAATTCTACACACAAGCAAGGTTCTCCAAAGCAACACGAAAATAACTCAAAACACATAAAGATCAATCACACACAATCAGATTCCCACAAACATTTGAGTCTTCATGCCTATGGCCTCCTCTGGTTCTCAACAGCAAATGAGCATATATCTTAACATAAGGATTTAGAAGAATGCATGCGCATATTTGCGAACTTGGATTTGTTCGCAGAGAGCAAGTATAAACAATAACCAAATCGATCCAAAACCAAATTCCAAACCAAAGCATATATATAAATAAACTTCACAAATCAAGAACAAAGGAACAACCATATCCGTTCAAATGCAAGTATAAACATTTGAAGAAAAAAAGAAAAATCAAACATCGAATCTGGCATATACAATCAAAAGTTCTGAGCATCGTACATCGCAGATCTATTGCTAGACCAGGGAATTACAAGCCCCAAACCACCGATTAGGAATACGAAGAGAAAGAAAAAAAAAACGAAACCGAGGAATTACCGAAGAAGCTAAACGATGTCGTCTGGGTGAGGAGCGGCGGAGAGAGCAAGGGGACGATTGTGGGATTCTTCGCCTTCGTCGTCATCATCGGAGGTAGATAGATTAACGCAGGAGCAACGCTCGAGGGAGGCGAAGAAAGCGGAGATGACGGTGGTGCTGACCCAGCTCGCCGCCTGATCAAGCTTTTCGAGAGAAGCCGTGCTGAGGTTGGAGGCGGTAGAGGCGGTGGAGTTGATGCTGCTGCTGTTATCCATGGCTTCCCGATTCGATAGATTCTCTCAGAAGATCAAAGATCGTATTTGGGGGAGATTTTGGCGTAGGGATTTTGAAATCGAAGAGAAGGGAATGAATTTGGGGATTTTCGACGATGCGCGATGCAGAAATATATTAGTAATTTAAAATATAATATAAATTATTGTGGGACCATAAGGATTAAAAGCGTATCTGGTGTTTAGTGGGTTCGATTCTCAGGATGCGCAATTTTATTTTGCTTTTCTTCTTAAATATATGGGCCTTACTACGCGTTTCGTTTCCAATTTGTAACTTTCTTTGTCTTAATAAAGTCCACAAACAACAACTTTTTCCCTTGTTATCTAAAAAGTTTTTTTTAGTTCAATCAAGTTTGTTTGTTTTTAAAAAAAAAATTGTTGGTCAATTAAACTTTGGACATATGTATGTTTTTTTTTTTTACTACTGTTGTTAATGAGGGTTGTTCGTTTCTATAAATTTTAAGATCTTTAAATTTGATCAAGATCGTGTTTGGGGATTTGAATCGAATCATAGAGAACGAATTTGGGATTTTTTTGACGAATTTGGGTGCTAATATATTATATATTTTAGAATGTAAGACATTGAAAGCGCATCTGGTGTAGTGGTATCATAGTACCCTCCCACGGTACTGACCAGGGTTCGATTCCCTGGATGCGCAATTTCTTTTGTTTTTTTTTTTTCTTTCTAACGACGTATGTAGACGTATACTATACGTTTGAAACCGACCAGCCGTATTTGACCCGTCTGTCCTAAAGTCTCCAAACACTACCTTACTTCTGTTTCTTTTGAGTTTATTTATATGGAGAAAATTATATTTAGCTATTTTCATAAACATATACAAACTATTAGCACTTCCGAAAAATACATATATTTAAAATTTGTTCATTTTAATTCTCAATATGATTATAGTGCTTCCATTATCTAATAGGTAGAATTGTAATCTTCCTTTATATTATATTTTGTTTTTGTAAGCAATGATACTTAAATTAGAAACTCTGAATTTACAAAAAAAAAAAAAAAATCATAAGAACAAAATCTAGCACTATGGACTAAACAATCAGATAAATAGATATTTTCTCAATCTTAACAATAAATATTGAAGAAAATTTAAGATTTTTTCCGTAAAATTATAAGACGTTTAAATTTTTTTAAAATTCATATTTTTAAGTAAATATTTGACAAAAAGGAAAAAAAAATAAAAGAATTTATTTTACTGTATCTTTGAAATATATAATTCATAGTATTAATTTATTTTCTTGTAAATCAATTATACATGGTAGTGAATTTAGAATCGATACTTGTTTTATGAAATATGAAATACAAAAATTACAGTATTTTAATAAACTTACCTAACATTGCAAATTTTTAACGTTTTTGTTTTCTTTGCCAACTTGCATTACTTTTTATTTCGACGCCATCAACTTGCAGATCTGATAACATGACACACAATGATACACGGAATTTTGATTATATAATGTTTCATGAGTTACTCATTACTCGCAGTGGCTAATTATTGGAGATTAACAAAAATGGAGGAGAAAGAAGAAGAAGAAGGAGCTCTTCACGTAGCCATGTTCCCATGGCTAGCTATGGGTCATCTTCTTCCTTTTCTCAATCTCTCCAAGTTACTTGCACAAAAGGGTCACAAAATCTCATTCATATCAACACCAAGAAACATCGAAAGACTTCCAAAATTACCATCAAACCTCTCTTCCTCCATAACCTTCGTCTCTTTCCCTCTCCCTCCTTTCCAAGGCTTACCTCCTTCCTCTGAATCATCCATGGACGTCTCTTACATCAACCAACAATCTCTCAAATCCGCCTTCGATCTTCTCCGGTCTCCATTAACAGAGTTTCTCCGACGATCTTCTCCGGATTGGATCATATGTGACTACGCTTCCCACTGGCTTCCTCCGATTGCGACGGAGCTAGGAATCTCTAAAGCTTTCTTTAGCCTCTTTAACGCCGCTTCTCTCTGTTTCATGGGACCTCCTTCGTCGCTTATAGAGGATTTTAGATCTACACCGGAAGATTTCACGGTGGTTCCGCCGTGGATCCCGTTCGAATCAAAGATCGTGTTTCGTTATCATGAAGTCACTAGGTATGTTCAGAAAACAGAGGAAGATTTAACCGGAGTCTCTGATTCGGTCCGGTTCGGTTACTCGATCTGTGAGAGCGATGCGGTTTTCGTACGTAGCAACCCGGAATTTGAACCGGAATGGTTTGGTTTACTACGAGATTTGTATCAAAAACCGATCTTTCCGACCGGTTTTCTCCCTCCGGTTAGCGAAGACCACGAAGACGACGACGAAGATGCTACATGGGTTCGTATAAAAGAGTGGCTTGACAAGCAGCGAGTTGACTCAGTGGTTTACGTGTCTTTAGGTACTGAAGCGAGTCTTTTTCAAGAGGAACTCGCGGAGCTAGCTCTTGGATTGGAGAAATCAAAAGTTCCTTTCTTCTGGGTTCTAAGGAACGAGCCGACTCGGTCGGAGCCGTTGATTCCAGACGGGTTCGAGGAACGAGTCAAGGGACGAGGTATGGTTCATGTAGGGTGGGTTCCACAGGTGAAGATACTGAGTCACGCGTCGGTGGGTGGGTTCTTGACTCACTGTGGGTGGAACTCGGTGGTGGAAGGGTTAGGGTTCGGACGAGTTCCGATTTGGTTTCCGGTGTTGAATGAGCAAGGATTGAACACGAGGCTGTTGCAGGGAAAGGGGATTGGTGTTGAGGTGGCAAGGAATGAGAGAGATGGATCGTTTGGTTCTGACTCAGTGGCTGACTCGGTTAGATTGGCTATGGTGGATGATGATGCAGGCGAGTTGATAAGAGAAAAGGCGAGGTTGATGAAGGGTTTGTTTGGGAATAAGGATGAGAATATTCGCTATGTGGATGAACTTGTTGATTATTTGAAAGAAGTGAAGTGTAAACTGTAGAACTTATTTCGGATAAATAAAAAATAGAAAAATAATCTATTAAACTATTTGGATTCAAACACCAACATTTACTATATAATAATTACACCCTAGAATAAGGTCCTTAATTTTTTTAAAAAATTATTAACATACAGTATATGAGTATACTGAAACCGTGCACATGATAATAAGAGTTTTGACTCAAAAATGATTATAAATTTATAATCATCCTATTCCTATACGAGTCTAAAACCAAGAACTTAATACAGTATTTTTTTTAAAAATACTTGATACAGTGTTGTTTTTCGAAATACGGTTTTTGTTATCTTATTTTAATCCAACTAATTTTTAAAAAGTTATGATCTTAGCATCAAGAAAATACAGAAAGATAATTTGACGCTCAGTAACATCTCTTATTGCAATGTGAAAACAGAAAAAATAATACTAATAATAAATCCAAAAAATCTACTAAATAAAATGTTTGGAGGAAACGTAGTTTCTAACTGCCTCAATAGTTAATTACCAACGTTAAAAAAAAAAAAAAAAAAGTCGCCGACTTGAAAATTTCCTTTTTTCAGTCTCTCTCTCTCTCTCTACAATTTCCATTTTTTTCCTCTCTCTCTCTACAATTTCCTTTTTTAATCGCTCGACGAAATAGATCCAACGGTCAAAATCTACTTAAATGTTGAAAGACCGTGTATACGCTAGTACCTGACTCTATAAAGGTTTCGTTTTTCTTCACTCTTTGTTACAATTTCCTTTTCGTCTCTCTTGTTACAATTTCTTTCTAGTTTCTCTCTTTCTCTAAGTGATTCTTCTTCTAAGGTTGTAACTCTGTTTCGAAGTTGAAAAAGTTCTAGACTTGCAAATTAAAAAGATGCAATCAAACGAAGAATTCGTGAAATTTCTAGGCGAAGGTGCTTACGGTTCCGTCGATCTCATCAAATACACAAAAACCGACGGCTCTTCCTTTCACGCCGCCGTAAAAAGCTCGTTCGCCGCCGACTACGACGCTCTCAACAGAGAGTTTCATATTCTTTCCGAACTCAGAGGATATCCGAGAATCGTCGAATGCTTAGGAGACTATTTGGAACAAGGTTTCAACTCTAGAGGATCCAAAGTCTACAAATTGCTTCTCGAGTACGCATCTGAAGGAAGCCTAAGTAGTTTCATGGACAATTACACCGACAGAAAGTTACCTGAATCGATGATCAGAGACTTCACGCGCATGATCCTCGAAGGTTTGGTCTCGATTCACGGTCATGGTTATGTTCATTGCGATCTCAAATCCGACAATCTCCTTGTCTTCCCGTGTAAAGATTCTTCTTCGTACGAGTTAAAGATTTCTGATTTCGGAAACTCGTTAGAAGTCGGAGAGATTCCAGGTTACTGGGAAATCGATTTTCCTTTCGTTGGAACGCCGATTTACATGCCGCCGGAGTCTCTCCAAGACGGCGTCGCGAGGAAAACCCTAGACTTGTGGTCGTTAGGGTGCTTAGTGCTGGAGATGTACACAGGGGAGCATCCGTGGCCAGGGGTTAAACTCGATGATCTCGCCACTCTTCTCCTTGATGGTAACGCTCCAGAGATTCCAGAGAGTTTGCCTTGTGATGCAAGGGAGTTTATCGAAACGTGTTTCGCAAGAAAACCTGAGGAGAGAGGAAGCGCGTATGAGTTGTTGTCTCATCTGTTTCTGCGTCGTGAAGAGGAGAAGACGGAGGAGATTGTTGCCGTCGTCGAGGACGTAGCTGAAGAGAAGAGAAGAAACTCGTTTCTGTTGAAGTTGAAGTTGAGAATCAGACGAGCTTCGAAGAAGAAATCGATGGATGTTACAGAGAAGCCTCTGAAATTGAAGGTTTTTCCGTCTAAACCTCCACAGTTTAAGATAATTTTGAATAAACTCGTGAGGTTGAAGATTACGCATATGAAACCCTCGGATTCCAATTTAGTTTCTGTTCAGTAATGTGCTGAATTCAGTATCTCTGTTCTGTTTACGTTAGTATGTAGATCAAAGTTACATGTCAGATCTCAACTCTCAATCTGTATGTTACGACATTAATGGTTAATATAGTGGTTTGCTTTGAAGAATTTGTTGGATATTTTACATTTATGTCTTTGTCTTTCTTAATCCTTGCTTACTTAATTTCTGCTGAAAATCTCGTTCCATTGCGAGAACCAGAACCTTTCTCCTTCATCAGCTTGTCTCTGTGGCATGGAATCTTGTTTAAGGCAGAGTATGAGTTTCTCAAAGAATGTGTCTATGTTTCTTTGTTGGAATTTGGCTTGTTTGTCTGAATGTTCTTTGTTGGATCTATCTAATAAAGAAGAAGACCTGGAAATTTTGGAGAACAATTCCATAGCTTGGCAATGAAAATTGGATTTTGGAATACGATTTTTTGTCCGAGCAAGTTCATGTATGGGAAATGCTTATTGATGGGTTGTGTAAAACGAGAAGTTGATCTGAATCTTGTTACATTCAATGCTTTGCTTAAGGGGTCTGTTTAAAGCAAGAATGATAGAAGAATGCAGAGAATGTTTCAAAAAATGAACTGAAAAATCCGATTCCAAAATATTCAGAAACACATATATAGTCACTCTGAAATGGTAAAAGATAACATTGTTGGACTTGGAGTCCTGAGTCCCTGACCAGACAACCCTCAGTCTAGTGATATACAAACTCAAATTGGTAATTGGTCATGTGAAAACAAACAAACCAGAAGGTTTGGTTTAAGTGGGCAAGAAGAAAGGCCCAATTTGAAGCCCATCTCTCACTGAAGAAAAATATATAAAAGCTTGATTCTAATGGATTCCAAGACAATTGATCTCATCCTCTCAACGAGATTAAGAGATTTATATCGAAACTTGACTAATCCATTCATAAACAATTGAGTTTGATTTTTGAGTTCGGAATATATAAAACTTGACATAATATTCTCAGATTCATAACTCAATTAACATGATATATATAGACATTTTTTCGATACAGGTATTTCCGATCAAATATAGTAGGATATAGTTCGAGATGGACCGATGAAAATCATCATATTAAAAGAGCATGTTAGAAACCATACATCTGAAGTAAGATACACTTCAAAAAATTTATACAGGACAAGCTTTTAGTTCAGTGAGATCTAACTTTCCTTGACCATACTTGAGCAAATTTTCATGCAACTATAAGCGCAATCAACTCAACATTTAACCTCAAACATTGAATATGTAGGTATTCATTCTTAGCATATTCAATTGTTTCTATTATCCTAATTATGCGTCTTCTCAAATTGTTAATTACATATATACAAACTCAGTTCCATACTTCCATTGGACTGCGAAATGTGTCCTTGATTGCCTAAACCATACCGGGAAATCTTCAAGATCTTCTCTTCCAAGTGATTCTTTACATCGTTTTTGGAAGGAAAGAAACGGCAAACTTCATACTCAGCCATTAATGTAATAAACAAAAAACATTCCTCGAAGAACTTGATTGGCCTCCATTTTCCTCTTCCATGCTACCATACCAATTGTTCTCACCCTTTCTCGACAATCTTATTTTGAAAATGTTAAGAGATCATACCACCTGTTATCAAGTTGTACTACTTGTGTCACAAGATTACTAGTTGGTTCTATGATTTTTCAGTTATCACCCAAGCCAAACTCATCCCATGGCATAGGCATT
Source organism: Kernera saxatilis (assembly GCA_900406395.1). NCBI lineage: Eukaryota > Viridiplantae > Streptophyta > Magnoliopsida > Brassicales > Brassicaceae > Kernera > Kernera saxatilis. The sequence goes on along the minus strand of OVAY01000852.1, from coordinate 7,960 downwards.
GGGTGATAAAATGCTGAAAGAACTCAATTTCTCAAATTTTTTTATCCAAAGATAGTTCTCTTTCTTCCGTTGATATGATAAAATTACAATTGATATTCAAAAATAGCTATATTTTTATATCTATTATGTGTCTTTTCTTCGGTTTGTAGTCAAACATCTTGTGTCTAAATTTTTAAATTTTCAAATGTATAATCTTGATCAAAAGAATGCAATGATGTTTTAAGAAAGTTGAATACTTAATTCTTGTAGTTTGTCGGCGTTGATTATTTAATTCACGATAAACTACAATATTTTCCCGTGAATAATATTCCGGAAAATTATAGTACTAATCTTTTCTAAAGGCAAAGCATATACATCTGTCTCACCAATAAATGAAAGCCCAAACGTTATTTATTTATTTATTTTTAACTGAAATCCAAAAGTTATTAATGGATTAGTAGAGTGATAAAGATGTTAAGTAAATCTTAAGAATATAATTTAGAATGATATACAAGTTTTCTCCTAATTATGGTGACATGGACTGTCAAGCGTATCTTATCACATGATATATGGATTCACACATCACAAACTGAGCTGGTTTGGGCTCTCTTTCTATTATCTCACGACTTCTTTATTGTTTAATTAATATTAATCTTTATTTATTGGTTGCTCGATCATTACCAAATACCAAGCTGACATTTTAAGTTGTTCAAAGGCGACAAAAATAAGTTGTTGTTGTTCTTTAATAGCTGGCACGAGCCTATCTTCTCTGCCATTCCCACGTGGCGATATTATACTAGCGTTGGAGCATTTTTGAGAGACGTCGAATTTTGTTTTTTTTGGCGGTGATTACTGCAACTACTAGTGTGACACATTATCGCAACGAAGGATGGAATATCGACCAAATTGATACCAAATAGGAAAATTACACGTGGCAGAGCCCAATGAAAAGAAAAAAGACAGTCAAGGGACAGGGTCACAGGAAGAATAGTGGGTATGATGATTGATACATTTAGACCATTTCTAACCCAACTCTAAATCTCATTCTAAAATAGAGTTTAAAGCTAAATTTTCTCTAATTCCACTCTATATCTTATTCTAAAATAGAGTAATTAATATAATTATTCCAAATATAGAGTAACAAATATGTTTACTCTATTTTTTTAGTCATCACTCTATTTTAGAGTAAAAAATAGTGTGACATTGGAGTAAAACCCAACTCTATTATAAAATTACTTTAAAATAGAGTAAAAAATAGAGGAATGAGTTGGAGATACTCTTAGGCCTTGAATGGAAAAAACGGAGGAAAAGAGGTTCGCCTGCTCCAATAGATGAACCGCATGACTGCTTCCATTTAAGAAAATCAAAGAATCAAATGCACTTCATCATTAAAATATATTTAAAATATAATTTGACCACATGCGGTTCAAATACATGAACAAAATGTTTGATTCACTCCCTACAATAGATACTCTACAAATTTGGTGTGGTACATGTGCATTTCTTTTTTGTTTTGTTTATCTTTTCTTAATTCAATTTTTTTTTAAACATAATAATACACATTAATTCTATTTATTAATACTTTTATATATATTAAAAAAATTGTTCACATTACTTAAAAACTTTTAAATAATTCAGTCATGTAATGTAGTAAGGAAATCATGTTTTTATATTAGAGTTAAATATTATAAATTAATTTTATATAAAATAATATCATGTAAAATATTTTATTTAAAATTAGTAGTTTTTATTATGTTTTGAGTGGAGTACCGCCAGATCCGCTTGATCCGCACTTGATCCGTTCCGCCAGATCCGTTTTCTCCATTCGGAACCTTATTTTTGAAGAAGAATTATATTATTTATGTAAAAAAAAGAAGAATTATATTATTTATGTAAAAAAAAAGAAGAATTATATTATTTTATTTGCTTTTTTATCTCTAAATTTTTCAATATTATAACTGTGAAATTTTTTTTTGTCGATAATTGTGTTGTCTTAGTTTTTTTTTTGAGAACCAAGTGTTGTCTTAGTTGACAACTTTTTTTTATGTGTATTCTTTATTTATGATGTCTGTGATAATGTCATTATTAAACTTATGATTTATGAAAGTATTTATAGATGAAAAAAGAAGAAAAAAAATGAAAGTGGTTATACAAGCGCGATATTGAGAAACTTTTGAACTCATCAATAATATAATTTTTATGTAATATATTACATATATTTAAAACTAAAATCTAGAGTACTGTTTGGATTAAATTATCACAAAAACATTGGTGAGTAACTTTGCCAAATATTTGATAAAACAAACTATTTTAGCGTTATTTGTAATTTAGTTTAGGTGGAACATGCAACATCTAGTTTTAGTTTTATTTTTTGATCTTCTGAATTTGTTTTATAGGTTTTTGGATCCGATCCTGCAACGTCTCAAATCACTTTTGTACGTTTCAGGATTCGCTTGTCGATAAATTGATATAGACTACAACAAAAAGTAATGTTCAAGGCCTTTTAGTCACGTGGTAAGGAGACGGGTCTGAGATGTCAATACGTTTCAGATTCGATTCAACTGATGCGTGAAATTACAACACATTGTTCTTGGACATCCACACGGATATGAGTCTATTTGCATATCCGGAAAGAGAGTCTATTCGTAGACTGCACTTCCACCAGGGGATTAGTCTAGATCCTTCTATACGTTGGGGATTTATCTATGAGTTATAAAAAAAAAAATAATAATAATGTTCAAAAAANATAAAAAAAAAAAAAAAAAAAAACAAAAGTATGCGACAATACTCAAATATCCCTTACCTCTTTAATCCGATTATTGACCGTATATAAGTTCGACCCATTTTCACTCCTCCCTGATCTTATTCTTATTTTCACCAAAATAGCTCATTTCCACGTGTTTGTTTCTTACTCGCATGAGATATATTCTCAATAGAGGGATCCACATGTACTTTTTTTTCCCTAACAAACACATTAATACTTTTACTTCTTTATTATTCAATCTAGGAAACGTTTTTAGAAAAGTTATGTACATATTTGCATTTAAACATATATACATATATATATATATATATATTTTCTGAAGCAAAATCAAATCTCAAAAAAAATTGTTATAAATACGTAAGAATTTAACTATTCCTTAATCGATGTAAAATTCAAAATTCCATTTTTATCATCAATTTGAGTTTGAATATAACATATTACGACTTATATTTATTTATACGCAGGTTGAAAAACTATACACCTTTCACTGACTGACTCGTCTAATTTAACGTATTTTTTTATCCTGTTAAAATTTAATTTATATAAATTTAATTTTCACATCTCTATATATTATCCAAAAGTTTAAAATGTAACAAAACACAAAAAGCTTTAGAAGTAGAAAACAGTTATATAACTCTTGGCAGAGACAACTTCTCTCTATGCTGGAAAATCTTTTTTTTTTTTTTTTTTTTT